>JADBJO010007655.1:102500-109062 GCA_016801955.1 Conus betulinus | reverse complement strand
AGCGGAGAGGAGACAGAAGACAGGGAGAGAGAGAGGAGGCGTCCATGTGATGTGTGTATGTGCGCGCGTGTTGAGAGAGAGAGAGAGAGAGATCCGGTAATCGACTACTGAATATCAAACAGTACACAACAAATTAATTCTTAACTGCATACTATACTTCTAATCCTAAACGCCTTGTACAAGAAAACAGCAAAAACGTTTATGGTGGCTTCGTTTGTGGATGCCATGAGTAATGAGAGTCGAAATAAAGAAGGATGCTTAGAATATTTTTGATCAATTAATTGATTCCTCAGATCATTCAAAACAGGACAGCAGAACACAAAGTGAACCTCATTTTCTTCGGCATTTTTACACAACGGACAGAGAAGATCACATTTGCTATGCTTCCTGTAACGATAATAATGAACAAAAAGTTCAGAAATACCTAATCTGAACTTTGTCATAATATACCTTAAATGATTGTCTATTTTAATTGATAGATATGATGGAACACAATGTATACTTCTGAACTGTCTGTAAAAAGCAAAACGATCGCTTTCTTGAATATGCCATGACCATTCTTGCCATCTACAATCGATAGTCTCTATTCCGAAAAATCCGAAGGAAATCATTCATATTTCCGACACCCTGTTGTAACCACACGAAACCAAAACCAAGTTCATATAATCTAACCCTCACATTTGAAACCCAGTTTACTCTTCCTCTCGCATCCAAATCATATAACATATTATATGCTTTCCTTGGCAACCTTGAGATGTCCATTTGTGTTATTTTCAGCCAATAGCGTATACACTTGATAGCAGAATTCAAATATATCGGATATCTGTTTACTTCGCCATAGATTAAATCGTTAGGTGTTCGCATGCTCACTCGTAAAAACTTCTTGAGCGCAAATAAATGAACATTTTCACAGTAACCAGCAGAATCATAAAGTCCCCAAAGTTCAGCTCCATATAGTGCGATAGGCTGTACCTGAGAGTCAAACAATTTCATGAATAGTTTTAAAGATGTGTTTTCTAATTTTTGATAGCTGTTGCATAATGCAGAGTAATGCACGCTTGGCTCTACTTGCAAGATCTTTACATGCAAAAGTGAAGCTTAATTTTGTTGAAAAATATATTCCCAAATATTATATATACGTAACTACAGGCATCACCACTCCATTGTAAGTCCACTTTTCTCTAATTCCTAAATACCCACCCTTTCTAAACACGATAATGTTGCTTTTTGACATGTTGACTTTTAGCTGGAGTGAAGTTGCAGATCGGAGCAGACTATTTAGTTGAGTTGCAAGCCTATAACAGTTTCAGAGATCAAAACAACATCGTCAGCCAAAAGAAGTATAAACAATTCAAGAATATCACAGGTAAATTGTGCACCATGTTTTCCAGTTTTAACAACTTCTGAGGTCAACTCGTTAATGAAAAGAGAGAACAAAACAGGACTACATACATCCCCTTGTTTTACACCTGAGGTACATTGAATATAATCAGTCATGTTACCCCCACACCGAACTTTAGCTTTTACACAGGAATACATGCTTATTATACACTTAAGCAGCTTACCATGAACGCCAGCTTTTAACAGAATAGGCCAGAGAAGAGTTCTATTCACTGAATCGAATGCCTTTTCAAAGTCTATAAAAGCTACATATAATTTACGATTTAAAGAAAACTGTTTTTGCACACAGGCCATCAAAGTAAACATATGATCAACTGTTGAATAGTTGCGTTTAAATCCTGCCTGATATTCGCCAGTTATATTATTATCTTCAATCCATCCCTGCAGCCTATGATTGATGATAGTACTGTACAATTTGCTGCTCGTGTCACTTAAAGAAATTCCTCTGTAATTGTTAGGATTATTCACGTCGCCTTTTTTATACAGTGGTAGAACAATACATTCAGTCCAACATTCAGGATAAATTCCCTTGTTGAATAAAGAATTAAAGAAGGTAAAAAGAAGTTCAAAATTACATCTGTTTTACATGCATACTTCAGCAGTTCACCAATTATACCATCTGGCCCAGCAGCCTTACGGTTTTTAACTTTTCGTAATGCAATTACCACCTCCTCTTTGGATATTGGACGATTTAAATAATCATTTTCCCCTTCTCCTTGATTCCACTGAAATTCACTATTATGCTCTAAATCTTTAGTTAGAAGTGTCGTAAAATGTTCATACCAGGTTTCCATACTAATACTGTTCGCTGGTTGTCTTCTTTTTAATGAAACCCGATGTACGTTCTTCCAAAAATTCTTTTGATTCTCTATAGATGCGATCAGTTCAGTCAGTAATGTGTTGTTAAATTGCTTCCGCTTTATCCTTTGCAAATGTTTATACTCTCTTCTCTCGCCCTACAGTAACTATCACGATCTTTGTCGTGTTGTGTACGTTTAAATTTCTTAAGTAAATTACGGACTTTTCTTTTATTTGATGACATTCAGAATCAAACCAGTCTTTGGTCTTTAAATCATTATTAATCTTATTTCTTTTTTCATACACTCTGCAGCATCTTTAATACATGTATTGAAAACATTCAAGGCTTCATTTATATTGACATCAATTAGACCGACGGCATAGTTAATTTTCTCATGAATCTGTTGCGAAACAATGTTGTTCATGAACACATCAGCATAATCTTCATTCCATACGTATTTTTCCAACGTAAAACTGTTGACAGAAGAATTTCTCTCCGACATGACATTGTCACTATAAAAACTCAAATGAAGTTCCACAGGCATATGATCAGAGTCAACTCTCTCAGATATTCGTAACTCGCATGAATCACACAACAATGCATACAATTCACATGACATAACAAAGTAATCGTTCACGCTGCATCCGGTATCTGAAATGTACGTGTAGCAACCTTGTTGGTCGCCATAACACATACCGTTAAGAATGCACAAATCAAATGCAGTACACATATTCAACAACTGTTTGCCATAATTATTCAATACAGAGTCTTCTGAAAATCGATTGACACTCAATGGATGACTTGCATGTTGAAAATTCAAAATATCGGAAACTCCTTGACAATGATGTGAAACACTACCTGTACGACTGTTTTAAATCCCCGCACAACAATATATATATACATCTTCAACGACTAATAAACAACTGGACAAATAATCTTCCAACAATGCAATGCCATTCTCGGAGTCAAAACATGCATAATAAGGAGAACCTTCTGGAGGTACGTATGAATACACATACAATATATCTTTGTCTACATCAAACAATGTTTTACTGATGATTAATGCACCAAACATATCTGATTTTATTTCACCTCTCTGACATGTGACACAAATGTATTTCTAACGAGACATAAGATTCCACCTGATCTTCTCCCTTTAGCTGTTAATTTTATTGCAGGTAAAGAAAAAATTTTATATCCAGAAAATACAGTTGATTTAAGTTCATCAATAAACGTTTCAACTAAACAAATGAAATCAAACGACTGAAGAAATGAGACAAAATCATAGTTTTGTAATTTTGAAAGCAATCCATTAACATTCCATGAAAGTAAGAGATAATGATCTGGTTTTGTTACTTTCGTTGCTAACTACATTTTCCCAGCGCCTGTGTTCACCAAAATCATGTACGGAACTTGACACACATTCCAACGTTGAAACATACCGAGAGTTCTCGTCAGCCCATTCAACACACTCGCTGTCATCCACATTCAAATCCCGTGCATGCTCACTTTCATCTGGATCACACTGGGCGATGACACCGTGTCTCTTTTTAGGATAGTTCCCTCACAAACAAAACCTTCTTCAAGAAAACTGGGGCTGGCCGGTTTCCTATTTGAAGTCTACGAGTCTGTCACGAGCGTCAACAGAGAACTTTTTGCCGTCAATTAATAAATAGTTGAACACAATCGTGGCTCGTTTCCCCTCTTGCCTTGCCCTTTTTAAATGTGGAGTCAGCCTTCGTCGGATGTCCCTGACCCCTTTTGAAAAGTCCTCCCCGATATAGACCTCAGAGCCTTTCAGTTTACCTTTAGCTTTTAGAATATTCACCTTCTGTTTATAAAAGGCGCAGCGAGCAATCACCGGGGAGTCGGGTCGGGAACTGAGCCGGTGGACACGGTCGAACTCCACGTCATCCGTCAGGTCCAGCTTGTCCGTCAGCAAATCCCGCACCAGGCCCTCGCAGTCTGCACTGGTCTCCCCGTCCCTCCTGGGTAGTCCGTAGAAGATCAAGTTGTTCCGCTTGGAACGACCCTCCAGATCATCGATCCGTTTCTCGCAGTCGTCCAGCTTCTGACGTAGGTCGTTGTTGGTCTTCTGCAGCTCCCCATTTTCTCTTTTCAGCTCTGTCACCTCCTCCCTCAGCTCCCTCAGCTCAGCGTGGAGAGTTGCGTGGTCCTCCCGGAGACTGTGGACTTCCTGCTTCACTGCGTCCAGCTTAGCGTCCGTCTGGTCACTTCTCATGTTCAAGGTGGCCATGAGATCACGGATTGTAGGTTCTGTGGTAGCAGACGAAGGCCCAGAAGTGTGAGAGTCCGTTGACCTCTCCAGACTGACTCTCCGTAAGGTACTTCCACTATGAAGTCGTGTCTGGTGTGGAGTCTCTGCTGGGAGGAAGGTTGGTGGGTCCCGGGTTTGATTCGATGTCGCCACACCGAAGAAGCAAACTGCCCCAGAACAAATACGACAGGAGCAGTCCAAAGGTAACACCGTCCCCTCGGTGTCGAAGTGTGACAATGGCGATGCGGACAGCAGCCTTTTCTTTGACCCTTCTTGTCATAAACCCGATGAAGACGGGTAGAAAAGCGGCCACAGACACACATCGGAAGTCGATGGCAGTAGACGGCATGGCTGATCAGACACCTGTCTGCAGAATCTGGGGGTACAGTCCTTTCCCTGTCCGTCGCAATCAGCAGTGATTGTCAGAGGTCAAAACAAAGCGTCTTGACAATATTACCGCAGTTCTCCATTTCGCCTCTCGTGAATTTCCTTAACCTCCTCTCCTTTCTCTTTTCTTGCTATCATTATGTCTCCCTTCCCTTCTTATGTTTCTTTTCCAGAGTTCTGATGTTTCTGTGATGAATGGCGGCTCTGCTTTAGCATACGTTTTTGGCCCCCGTTCCTGGACGAATGCGCTCATGTGTGTGTGTGTGTGTGTGTGTGTGTGTGTGTGTGTGTGTGTGTGCGAGCGTGTGTGCGTGCGTGCATGCATGCGTGTGTGTTCCGTGTGTGTGTGTGCATGCATGCACGCGTCATATGTGCGTGCGTGTGTGTGCGTGCGTGTGTGTGCGTGCGTGTGTGCGTGCGTGCGTGCGAGGTGTGCAGTAGCGCGCGCGGGCGCGCGCGCGCGTGTGTGTATATGTGTGTGTGTGAATGAGTGTTATGTAGGTTGGGAGAGAGAGAGAGAGACAGACAGAGAGAGACAGAGAGAGAGAGAGAGAGAGAGAGAGAGAGAGAGAGAGAGAGAGAGAGAGAGAGACCGATTGGCAATGTTAGAACGAGAAATTAACAACTTCAAAAAACGATCGTAGACTTTGCACAAGGTGAAAGGAAATCACATCCTTTGTGTACATTCCAGGAATCCCATATTTCCAACCATCTTCACACAGCAGCTCATAGTACCGATGTTCAACGAGAGCAAAAAAAAATCCAAGCGCTAACCCCACCTCCGAGGACTATTCCCCTCCAGCCTTCCTCAGAATGTCCACATGTTGTGTTCCCGCCGCACTATCCGCCTCCCCCCTCGACCCATCCCTTATCCTCTAGTTCCACACTGTGCAGTCATAATACGTCTTCTGTTTGGTTGCATGTCTCTCTGTACACGCAGGCAAGATTATTGTCATTGTGTCTGTTCAGCTGTTTATTTCTGCTCATGGGTGCCTGTCTCTGGTATGTTTCATTTCAGATTTGCGGTTACGCTCGCGCGCGAACGTACGTGTGTATGTGTGTGTGTGTGTGTGTGTGTGTGTGTGTGTGTGTGTGTGTGTGTGTGTGTGTGTGTGTGTGTGTAGCGTGTGTGTTTGTGTGTCTGTGTGTGTGTGTGTGTGTGTGCGTGTGTGTGTGTGTGTGTGTGTGTATGTGTGTGTGTGTGTGTGTGTGTGTGTGTGTGTGTGTGTGTGTGTGTGTGTGCGTGTGTGTGTGTGTGGTGTGTGTGTGTGTGTGTGTGTGTGAAGTTTTATGCACAGCAGATTTGATCTATATTTTTTTTTAAACAGTTTCTGGAATTAAGAGGAGGTGGAGAGCTGCAAAATTGATACTGTTGTTGGAATATAATGAAGTCTTTAGTTTACATGATGGAGAGAGAGAGAGAGAGAGAGAGAGAGAGAGAGAGAGAGAGAGAGAGAGAGAGAGAGAGAGAGAGAGAGAAGACTGGCAACGTTAAAAACTATCGGTAACTTTGCACGGGGTGGAACTGAAACCTACCTCGGTGTACGTTTCCTGAAATCCCCAGTCTCCAACCATTTACGCTCTCCAGCGCGTATCACCGATCTTCAAAACAAAGAGTAGAAGCCCCTCCCCCCCCCCCCCCCCCCCCTCCCTACCCCCCCTTCCAACATGGCCTTCCATCCTTCCTCAGATTTCCA
>JADBJO010007655.1:92500-95000 GCA_016801955.1 Conus betulinus | reverse complement strand
TGTTGTCATTCGTAGTCTGCCTTCATCAGAAAAGCGTCTTTATTTTGACAGAGAACCCAATACTATCGCTTATTTTACACTTTCCATGTTGTTCGGACAAGAACAGTTTCGAAAAAACAAAAACAAAACAAAACAAAACCGTCTACATAAGTACATTCTGTCTGTTTGTCTGACTGTTTGTCTGTCTGTCTGTCTGCTGCCTGCCTACCTGTCTGTCTCTCCCTCTCTCTCTCTGTGCACGAGCTTGTGTGTGTGTGTGTGTGTGTGTGTGTGTGTGTGTGTGTGTGTGTGTGGCGGTGTACGCGCGCGCGCGCGCGCGCGCGCGCGCATGGCGCGCGCGCGCGGTGTTTTGTGTGTGTGTGTGTGTGTGTGTGAACGTGTGCGCACTGGTGTGTATGTCAGTTCTGTGTGAAGGTCCACCCTCTCTCTGGATCAGTCCCGTGACAGCGTCTCTCTCTCTCTCTGCATCTTCTCTCTCTCGTCTCCCTCTCCAAATCTCTTTAAGACTCTCTTATCTCTCTCTCTCTCTCTTTCTGTGCGCACGTGTGTGCATGCGAACGTGTAAGCGTGCATGCGAGTGTGCTGTGCTGTGCTGTGCTGCAGCTGTGCATCATGTGTTTGTGTGTGTGTGTGTGTGTGTGTGTTTGTGTTGCGTGCGTGCGTGCGTCGTGCGACTGTGCTGCGCGCGTTGCGCGCGCGGCCCCTGTGTGCGAGTGTGTTGGGCTCCTCTGTGTTGCTTCTCTCGCGTCTCTCTCTCTGGATCTGTCTCTGTCTGTGCTCTGTCTCGTATGTTGTGCGTGCATCGTGTGTTTTATCTGTGTCTCTCTCTCTCTCTGTTACTCTTCGCACAAGTTTGAGTGCGCGTGCGCAAGTGTGTTCGTATTGTATGTGTGTGTATGTGTATTTAGTGCGCTCATTTGCGCGCGCGCGGGCACGTGCGTAATGTGTACATGCGAATGCTCTCGTGCGCGAGACTTCACACGTTTACAATCCATTAGCAGACATACCTGCACGTGTCATATTTCACTTGCCCCCCCCCCGTTGGTATTCCCCCCCCCCCCCCCCTGTCAGTACCCCCCCCCAATAAATTGGTTTCAGTCAGTGTCTTCCAACATCTTGACATGTACTCTTACCAACTTCTCCCTCCCTCACCTACCCAACTATCTCTCTGTCGCTCCATCCTTCTCCTCCCACCTCTCCCTCCTTACCCTTTCCACCCCCTCTCTCCCCCCTCCTCCACCTCTCCCCTTAGCGTGCACCCCCTCTCACCCCCATGTCCTGTGCATGCTGTGTGTCATACTGGTACTTTCATTTCTCACTCTGCTCTGTCCTGTGCTGTGCCTGTGTGCGTGCCGACCCACCTTGTTCCCGCGCTCCTTCGCCTCCATCTCCCCCCCCCCCCCCCCCCCCCCCCCCCCACCCGCCCCCTCGTCTCCTCTGTCTCTCTCTGTCTCTGTCTCTGTCTGTCTGTCTCTCTCTCCTCGTACCTCGTCGCACACGCGTGCGCAAGTGTTATCTCTGTGTGTGTGTAGTGCGCTCTGCGCTGTCGTAAACCATGCGATCACTCTCTGCGCGAGACTTCACCCGTTTGCCCCCCATTAGCAGACATACCTGCACGTCTATTTCACTTGCCCCCCCCCCCCCCCAGCCCCTCCCCCCCTCCCCCCCCTCCCTCTCTCCAACTCTTGACATCTCTCTTACCTCGTTCTCTCGCCCTCCACCTACCCAACTCTCTCACTGTCGCTCCATCCTTCACCCCTCCCCACCCCACCCCCGTCCTTACGCTCTCCAACAACAACCCCCTCTCACCCCCTCCCTCTCCATACAACCTTTCTCTCTCTCACTCTGCGTTCTCTCTACCCTAGAAGCCTCCCTCTTGTCCCTCTCTCTCTCTCTCCATCTCGTTCTCTCTCCCCACCCACCCCCCACCCCCCCTTCCTTGCTGCTCTGTTTACTTACGTATCTCCCGCCTCGTCTTCTCACCTCTGCTCTTTCTCTGTCTGTCTGTCTGCCTGTCTGTCTGTATCACTCTCTCTCTCTCATTTGCACCCCCCTCTCTCTCTCTCTCTCACTCTCTCTCGCTTTCCCTCTCTCTCTCTCTCGTCCTCTCTCTGCCTCACACACACACACACACACACTCTCTCTCTCTCTCTCTCTCTCTCTCTCTCTCTCTCTCTCTCTCAGTCCCTCCGTCCATCCCCTCTCTTTCTCCTCGTCATCCCACACCTCATTCCCCTACCCCACCCGACCCCATTCTCCATGCATACGAACAACTACATCAACAACAACCCCCCACCCCCACCCCGCCATCTCCATCTACCTACCCCCTTCCACCTCCGTACCAACCCACACCTTCCATAACACCCCCTTCTTCCCCCCCCCCCCCACCCCTCCGATCCAACCCCCTCCCCTGCCTTACACTTCTCTTGTCCCACTTTCCATCACTCCCATCCATCCACCACCACCCTCCCCCTCCCCCCCCCCCCCCCCTCACCGCCGT
>JADBJO010007655.1:87500-90000 GCA_016801955.1 Conus betulinus | reverse complement strand
GTTTATGTTCTGAAAAAAACCAACAACCACTCATCCCCAACCCAATCTTCAAATGCCTGTTTATGTCCTGAAAATGTCAACAACCACTTATTCCAAACTCAATCTTCAGATGCTTGTTTATGTCCTGAAAACCCGACAACCACTCATCCCCAAACTCAATCTTCAGATGCCTGTTTATTTCCTGAAAACCCGACAACCACTCATCCCCAACTCAATCTTCAGATGCCTGTTTATGTCCTGAAAACCCGACAACCACTCATCCCCAACTCAATCTTCAGGTGCCTGTTTATGTCCTGAAAACCCCAAAACCACTCATCCCCAACTCAATCTTCAGATGTCTGTTTATATCCTGAAAACCCAAAACCACTCATCCCCAACTCAATCTTCAGATGCCTGTTTATGTTCTGAAAACCCAACAACCACTTATTCCAAACTCAATACCCAGATGTCTGTTAATGTACTGTAGGCCTATATAATGTAACTAGTACTTACTGCTCTTATACAATTTTAATAGCAGTCATAAACAACAGTGAATACCTGACGGTTTCTTTTTCGTTTTCTCTATAGCTGAGTTTGAACCAAAAGCAAAACAGTCTTGTTTTCATTTAGAAAGTAGCAGGTAGCTTCCTAAAGTATCCAAACATAACAAATGTTGTTGTTGTTGTTTATTTTTAATGTAATATATGTCTATAACACTTAAATTGAATTTCAAAGCCATCAAGGTCATAGTGTGTCCCCATATTTCACAGCCACGCATCAAAATCGGGACAAGAGTCTTATCAAACAAACAATCAAACAATTTCTAATGTTAACGCGAGTCTGTTGCATTTCTTTTTTTGAAAAGAACAGAGACAGCTCTGAAAGGCCTGTCATACGAATTGTGCAGCTTTTTTTCTGTTAAAGTAGTCCAATCTTAATCTTTAGTATTTGAAAATCAGTTACGACGTTGGCATTCTTGTCACCAGTCCTAAAATATGGTATATTTCGATTTTTAGCCTTTGGAAATGCTACCATTTTTATATAGATCTTAGAGTTCAGTTTAAAATTCCAGAGATCACAATATGGGTTAATAGTGTAAATTCTTTCTTGCAGCCCATCTTCTGCCGCCGAAACAAAAAAAAAAAAACACTGTATTGTTAGTAAACAAAAGGAGAATTACTGTCTCGTTAGTATACACAAAAGGAAACATTTGTACCAAGTATTCTACGTCAGAATCAAGCGTTCTTGCTGTTTCTGTATCATTTGCATCGCTTGTTTTAAGAAAGAATTCATTTCATTTACAAACAAAAATAATAATAAAGGTGGAAACGTTTCACCTCGCCTGACTCGCCTGGACTCCGTGGATCGATTAAAAAGGAGAGAGAGAGAGAGAGAGAGAGAGAGAGAGAGAGAGAGAGAGAGAGAGATTTTTATTGCCAATCATCGCACATTATCTAGCACTATAATACGTATGTCTTTCAAACTTTAAAAGTTGACAATTGATTTCAACACTTTAACCATATATATATATATATATATATATATAGTTATATATATCCAAATAAATTGCTGGACACCACTCCTCCCAAATATACTTCTGGGGTAAAAACTTGGAGTAAAATAAAAAAAAAACACAGAAGTAACCAGTTTCATTTTAAATTGTATATTCTCCAATAAAATTTTTCGCTTAAAAAGTTGTACTGAAGAAGCTTTTTAAGCGAAAATTTTATTTTGAGAATATACAATTTAAAATGAAACTGGTTACTTCTGTGTTTTTATTTTACTCCAAGTATATATATATATATATATTTTTTTTTTTTTTTTTTTTTTTTTTTTTTGGGGGGGGGGGGGTATGGGGGGGACATGAATTCAATTTTAGATACTATCGAACGCTTTTGCACTATCCATCATAAAGAACATAAAAGCTTTTTAGATATCAAAACTTTACTTATCATTGGAAAGTAAACAAGGAGTCCAAAATGTGGAGTATCCGGATCGCAATCAAACATGTACGTCATCCAACAGGCATCTCAACATATCTTAAAAAACCTGTTCAGTCTCTGGCTTAGATCGCTTGCAAACAGTTTTCCAAAGCAGCTTATGACAGAGATGCTATCAGTTATCTTGTTCTCCTTTGCTTTTATAAACTGGCTTTATATTGCCTGCCTGTTGTCCCAAGCTGATGAACCAAACGCAGTTGAAGGATCAAGCTGAACAATGCTATAAAAAAGACATCCTTGTGACAGAGGAGGCCTTAAAAAAATTACAATTTAAGATTTAATCATCATCACACCCGTTGTTATTCATGAGTTTTTTTAATGCATTGACATACTTTGTTTTTTTTTGTAAAAGGTTCGTTTAGTGTTGCATATTCGGGGTCCCGTTGGCTTCAAGAGTATCTGGAAGTTTGTTTTAAGGGATTTAAGGGGGGAAATATGCATAGCACCGTTGTTTAGGTACCGTAATGCGGAGCGATATTTCGTATGCTACGCGATTACATGAGAGAGTACAGATTAGAAAA
>JADBJO010007655.1:80000-82500 GCA_016801955.1 Conus betulinus | reverse complement strand
TTCTGTCTGTTTCTCTGTGTGTCTCTGTCTGCCTGTCTGTGCACGTCTGTCTGTCTGTCTGTCTGTCTGTCTGTCTGTCTGTCTCTCTCTCTCTCTCTCTCTCTCTCTCTCTAGTCTCTCTCTCTCTCTCTCTCTCGTGCGCATTTTTTTTTGTGTACGTGCTTTGGTGTAGATGTGTGCGTAAGGTTATGGAGAGAAGATGCAGTTGTATTCGGAGTGAACTGGGTCAAATGAAGGCGAAAGCTTGTTTTTCTTCTTTGTATTCTTTCATTTTCATGTGCTTTTTCTTCTATTAATTATCACTGTGCAGTACTGGCTTAGCCAGGAAATCCAGTCAAGTTTTCAATTCAATCTTACATCCTAGTTTTGTATACTTTAAAGACACCTTGCCAAAGGGATTCTCAGTCTGTTTTTTTTTTCTGACAAAGCCCCATTGTTTCTAAACTGTTAACGTAGGAGAGAATACAGGGGATTACATTTTTTCCCCATTTGTAGACACTGTGTTTTAATGTCTTACTCATTTTTGTTTCAAAGCTGTCATGCAACTTTTCCAACCTTTTTTTTTTTTTTTCTTTCACGTTTGTTATTCTTTTTTTTGTCTTTTGATTTTTTACAACATTGTTTTTTAAAAACGTTGCACCTACAAATCTTGAATAGATAGTTTGTTTACTTACTGATTAGCCAACGTCATCGCTAAAATTCCTTTTTTTCTGCTTAAGCGATCGATGTCATAGTGTCTTCTAAAGAGAAGAAAAAACAATAACAGGAAATGGCAAAAAAAAAAAAAAAAAAAAAAAAAATGAAAAGGGGAAAAGAAAAGAGGGGAAACAAAACAAACAAAAAACAAAAAAAGGCAAAAAAAGTTAATCAAAATTGAACTACCATACTTCAACACATTACTTATGGAACAGATGGTTTCTACCCTTAACTACTTCAGTTTATCGTATGAGTGTCTCTCATGTTTGTAAATTGTTCACACATATTCTTGTTGATGACGTGATTGCTGCATTCACTCCCTTCCTCCCATTTTTCATGTTATTCATTTTATTTTCGACTACTGTTTTTTTTTTTTTTTTTTTTTTTTTTTTAATGTTTCCTAAAAAAAAAAAATCCCAAGCACGGGGTCAAATGCTTAGTATATTGTGAATGCATTTAACCGTCAATATATTGTAAATGTATATTTGAGCACAGCATAAGCCTAGGGCTTGTTGTTGCTCATTTGTCCTTACTTTTTTTTCTGAAACAAAAGTTATTTAAACCAAATCTTGAATGAGCTCATTTGGTGAGTTGGGCAGTGCTAGCCACAGGCAACTATGTTGGACATTAAGGGTGATGTCAGAACAGCTATCTGGCCTAAAAGTGACATAAGTTTATATATATATATATATATATATATATATATATATATATATATATATATATATATATATATATATCCTAATATTGAACAGCACTTTCATCTCTAAGTAAGTTTCCGTACAGTTTATAGTAACACATTCTTTTAAGTCTTGTGCAGACCATACCAGGACTATTTTGAAGTGACCAGGGTTCATATCATTTTGAAATGATGCATTTCTGTGGTCCTAGATGATTATTTCTGCTTCCCAGTCACACAGTCTGTGTTTTGCCTTCGTTTTCTAACCGTTCTGAAACAGTTTTACTAAACTTTAGTAGAACATTGAAGGATTCCTAATACCCAGAGAGAGAGAGAGAGAGAGAGAGAGAGAGAGAGAGAGAGAGAGAGAGAGAGAGAGAGAGAGAGAGAGAGAGACAGAGACAGAGACAGAAACAGACAGACAGACACACAGACGAAGATTCACTCTTTCAAAAGAAAAGGAGGAGGTGAAAAACAAAACCTGAAGCTATGGACGTTCTCACCACGGAATGTCGCAATTTGTAACCACCGCTAGGGGGCACCCACATTCCATAAGGATCTCTTGGGGCGACTGGCGACAAACCGTGGGATTGCGACATTCCACAGTGTCACAAAAGTAAGAACGAGATGCAAAGCATATAAACGTACTCCCAGCACAGTGCCAAGAGGGGAGACAATTTCCAGTTTTTGGAAGAAAAAAATTCGACAGTTCGGTGGTTATTTTCCTTATCGGACTTGATTTTTTTCAATTAACATTTATAGCTGTTAGTAACGGCTATTCTGGTAAAATAAAACATCGGGCATCATCCGTGACCCATAATGAACATACCTACAATTTTTCAGATAGATCGGCGTAGAAGTTTTGTCTGGAGGGAGTGGGACACATTTTGACCACGGACGGACAGACAGACAGACAGCATTTCTTCGTTCCCATTGTAAAGTACTCCCTGTTCGTAAAAACTGGTAGTACAAAAACTGTATAAGGTTGCGACAGAGCAAGGAAGTAGAGGTGACATGTCTGATAGACGTCAGTCGCATCGAACGTGAGCTGTACTCACTTGGATTAGTAGTGCAGTTAGTTCAATACTTAAAAAAAAGCAGAGTGTTTTTCTCTCCCCTTTTCAC
>JADBJO010007655.1:45000-57500 GCA_016801955.1 Conus betulinus | reverse complement strand
CGATAAGAATGACTGTGACTCTCTGGAGAAGTCCAACGACGTGCAGCCCGCTTTGTCCTCAATCGCCACAGGAAACTTCCAGTGTGGAACAGATGCTGTATGACTTGAAATGGACCCCCCCCCCCCCCCCCCCCCCCCCCCCCCCCCCAGTACAGCGCCGACGAACAGCACGCCTCTGCATGATGTACAAAATCATCAATAAACTGGTGTGCGTGCGCTGCAACCAACTGGCCCCCGCTGTGACCCGCTCCAGAAGATGCCACAGCAAACAGCTGAAGAGGATCCCCGCCAAAAATGACAACCACAATATGGCCTTCTCCCCCGCACAGTCAGGACTGGAACAGCCTACCAGCAGACGCCGTCCTGTCCCCCAGCCTTGGCACCTTTTCTTTGAAGGTGTCAAGTCCACAATTGACCGTCAACCCTTTCGTCAGCCCCCATCCTTTCCCCCCCCCCCCCCCCCCCCCCCCCCCCCCCCCCACCCCCCCCCCCCCCTTTTTTTTTTTTTTTTTTTTTTTGCTCCCGTAAAAACGCCGACAATGGTCAAAATGTTGACCGTGGGTGTTCACGGAAGAAGAAGAAAAGCACAGTTCAACCCGACCCCAACTCTCACCAACCCAAACCAACTCACCGCAACGTAACACAACGGAAACTCAGCACAACACAACGCAAGGCCGCTCTACCCCCCAACCCAACCTAACCCAACCCAATCCAGGCAAGCCTCAGCCCCAGCCCAACCCAATCGATCCTAACCAGCCTACTTTGACCCAAACCCACTTCACACCACTCAAACTCAGCCAAACTCAACCAGTCCGACCAAACCAAACTAAACCCATCCCATCCAAACCGAACGCAGCCCAACCCAAACCAAGCATATATTTTTTTCCCCAAAGAAAGCAACTGTATTCAAGATAAGTCACAAACACAGAGCGTAAGTAAGTAAAGACAAGGAGAACAGTTAATCGGGATGAACATAAAAAACACTTCGGTTATAGCTATAGCACAAATTAACATGTAGAAGACATCAGGTTAAGAGAGAGAGAGAGAGAGAGAGAGAGAGAGAGAGAGAGAGAGAGAGAGAGAGAGAGAGAGTATTATGAAGATTTACATAATTAGTTTGCTTTTTAAGGGTTCTGTACAATTTCTACTAGGGCTGTGCTGAACAGCATAATAACAGCTCTAGAGGGCAAAAGTGACATTGTTAACAATATAATGCACAAAGTCAGCGTGCGCTTGTGATTCAGTGTGGGTCTGCAAACATCGGCTTATATGGGAGCCGTCTGGAAATGAAATCTTTATAATGCTAAATTGTATCGAGCAATATACCCCTCTGTTAAGCCAGGCAAACCATACCCAACCCCACCCAGCACGAGACAACAACTTGATACGGCAACATCTGTTTTTTTTTGCAAAGAAAGGTGTATGTGACACGCACCAGTTTAGTATATATCATTACGACAATGAACCTTCGTAGTTGCAATCTTAAACTGGAAATAGAAACAGAACGACGGCTAACCTTCAAAGGGTAAGAAAGAATGATGTAGAAATTGCAGTGTCAATGGGACAGATAATGATTTCATTATGTGTGTGTAACTGCTCTGAATATACAGCTTTACGTCATCGACAGTTTTTGTTTGTTTGTTTGTTTTGTTTGTTTGTTTTATTCAAGTACGACGTTTAAAAGTACGTACAATACTTAATCTTCGTTACTTGTTAAATAGTTCTTCAAATAAATGTCTGCTGACTTTATCCTTCATTTTCTTTAATGAGATATTTTCTTGATTGATAACTTGAGCGTTGTCTGTGATTTTTCAACAATGCATTTTTTTTTTTTGTTGTTGAAAATTCACAGTGGTGACCGTGTCTACTGTTATTTTTCTATGTATCCGAAAGGGACGAAGGGGAGAATCAGACATAACGAATCAGCGATTTTTCTTTCTTTCAGCAGCCAACGTCTTTATGCAGTTTGTCGATTTGTCATCATCATCATCATCATCATCATCATCATCATCATCATCGTCGTCGTCGTCGTCGTCGTCGTCGTCGTCGGCGTCGTCGTCGCCGCCGTCGTCGTCATCATCATCATCATCATCAATGTTTTCGTTGTCGTAGTCGTAGTCGTCGTTGTCATCATTACCATCATCTCTCATTATTCTTCCCTTTGACCATTTTCATAGCATCGCCAGGTTTCCTATAACTTTGTCTTTTCTTTTTTTTTTTTTTTTTTTTCTTTCAGTTCTTTCTTTCCACATGCCTTTGTTTCTTTCTTTCCCTCTTGTTTCCTTTCTCGTGTTTTCTTCCTCTCCTTTTCTTTTCTTTCTGTTGGTCTGTTACTTTTTTTTTTTTTCTTCTCTCCTGGTTTCTCTTCTTCTTCCACGCCCTCCTCATTTGGCATTTTCTGGTATCTGAATTTCTTTCTCTCTGCGCTTCTGCCATTCTTTGTGTCTTTTGCTTTTGTTTTTTGTTTTCATTCATTTTTTTTTTTTTACTTTTGTGTCTCTTGCTATATTTCTTCTTTCTGACTGTCTTCTTCTACCTATCTTTGTTACTGTCTCTCGTTTATTCCCTCTTCCACTGTTTCGTTCTATTCCATTTTTTTCTTTCATGTCTCTCTTTCTGTCTGCCATTTTTCTTTCTTCCTCTCTTCCACCCCCTCATCCCCTTCCATTGTGTAGTCCTTTCTTTCTTTGCCCATCCATTTGCCACCAGTACTAATCTGAACAGGTGCCACACTTTGGAAAATGGATTGTCGCTCTGTTGTCTCTCTCTCTCTCTCTCTCGCTTGTCGAACAAAGCTGCCTTCCCTCCTCTATCCCAAAACTCCCCACACCTCTCCTCCCACCACACACACTCTCTCCATCCCACAGAAATCTAATGGAATTCATCAGCTTCAAAATGATTGATATAGACACTGAATTAAAAAGAAAACCAAAACCAAACCAAACCAAACCAAAACAAAACAAAACAAAACCTTCTCCTTTTCCTGGTAGTCAGAATCAAGAAAATAAATTTTATTCCAGGAATGGTCTTTGTAGCCGACAGGAGCATAGACAAAATAGAAGTTTGTAGGTTGTGGGCTAAGGAAACACTTTTGTTCAGATGGAATTTGTTATCAAAAAAAAACGGCCGACATTTTGACCGTCAGCATAGGGTGGAAAGGAGGGCGAGATGGTTATTCAAATCAAAGTTATGACTACCTCGACTCACGCATTGTCTCCTCCTTGACAGTCTCGTTTTCATTCAACGCCCATCTTGCGCCGAAGTGAATGAAGAGAAGTGATTGCTCGTTCATTTTCGTTGTCCTGAGTGTTCTGTGTCTTGTCTGAAGAAGACCTAAGGGGTAGAAACGCGTCGTGTTTTGTCTTGTGATTCGTTTTTCTACGTTTTTTTTTTTTGGCGGTTCGCTATTAGTTACATTTGAAATTTTTTTTTCAAATGAAGTCCACATTCCACACGTGAAGAATTATGGTTTTCAGGAGTCTGTTCCTCCCCCCCCCCCCCCTGCCTTCCCTCCACCACCCCCCGAGCCATATCCCCTAGGGTATGTCTCGTTGGCTCAATTGTACCCCATATCTTTGTTTCAACCAGGATTCCCCCGCAGGTTGTGTATTTCCCCAAGTCCTTTCACTCAGCGCAGGTTTTTCCAGGGTCTATGTATCTGCTAGGGCAGGTATGTCTTCCATGGGTCTATGTATCTGCTAGTGCAGGTATGTCTTCCCCCTGCTGGCGCAGGTATGTCTCCATGGGTCTATGTATCTGCTTGGCGCAGGTATGTACCCCATGGGTCTATGTATCTGCTACGCAGGTATGTTTTCCCCCTATGGTATCTGTAACGCAGGTATTTCCCCAAGGGTCTATGTATTTCACTAGCGCAGGTATGTCTTCCATGGGTCTATGTATTGCTGCTAGCGCAGGTATGTCTTCTATGGGTCTATGTATTTGCTAGCGCAGGTATGTCTTCCAGGGTCTATGTATTTGCTAGCGCAGTATGTCTTCCATGGGTCTATGTATTTGCTAGCGCAGGTATGTCTTCCATGGGCTAGCTATGTATTGCTAATATCGCAGGTAGGTATTTCCATGGGTCATATGTATCTGCTTATGTCTTCCATGGGTTTCGTATCTGCTAGCGCAGGTATGTCTTCTTCCATGGGTCTATATCTTCTAGCGCAGGCAGGTATGTAGTCCTCCGATCCACGTTTCACACGGAACAGATATGTATTCTCCACGTCTATGTTTCACCCAGTGTAGGTATGTATTCTCCACGTCTATGTTTCACCCAGTGTAGGTATGTATTCTCCAGCTCTATGTTTCACACCCAGTGTAGGTATGTATTCTCCAGCTCTATGTTTCACCCAGTGTAGGTATGTATTCTCCAGCTCTATGTTTCACCCAGTGTAGGTATGTATTCTCCAGCTCTATGTTTCATCCAGTGTAGGTATGTATTCTCCAGGTCTATGTTTCATCCAGTGTGGGTATGTATTCTCCAGGTCTATGTTTCATCCAGTGTAGGGTATGTATTCTCCACTCTATGTTTCATCCAGTGTGGGTATGTATTTTCCAGGTCTATGTTTCATCCAGTGTGGGTATGTATTCTCCAGGTCTATGTTTCATCCAGTGTAGGTATGTATTCTCCAGGTCTATGTTTTCATCCAGTGTAGGTATGTATTCTCCAGCTCTATGTTTCATCCAGTGTGGGTATGAATTCTCCAGGTCTATTTTCACCCAGTGTAGGTATGTATTCTCCAGCTCTTGCTATACAGTGTAGGTATGTCTTCTCCAGGTCTATGTATCTGCTAGTGGGTAGGTATTCTCCAGGTCCATGGGTCACCCAGTGTATCTGCTAGCACAGGTATGTCTTCCATGGGTATCTGCTAGCACAGGTATGTCTTCCATGGGTCTCTGTATCTGCTAGCACAGGTATGTCCTTCCATGGGTCTCTGTATCTGCTAGCACAGGTATGTCTTCCATGGGTCTCTGTATCTGCTAGCACAGGTATGTCTTCCATGGGTCTATGTATCTGCTAGCACAGGTATGTCTTCCATGGGTCTATGTATCTCCTAGCACAGTGTGGATTTTATTTTCCTCCGCGCGTCTATTTTCACCCAGTATAGATATGCATTCTCCAGGTCTATTTTCACCCAGTGTGGTGTGTATTCTCCACGTTTATTTTCACCCAGTGTGGAAATGTGTTCTCCACGTCTATTTTCACCCAATATGGGCATGTGTTCTTCACGTCTATTTTCATCATGTGTGTGGGTATGTATTCTCCACGTCTATTTTCAGCCGGTGTGGGTATGTATTCTCCAGATTTATATTCACATAGTGTAGGTATGTATTCACCAGACGTATTTTCACCTAGTGTAGGTATGCCTTCTCTCCAGATCTATTTTCCACCCAATACAGATTCATGTTTCCAACAGAGGCAGGTACATATTCCCTAGCTCTATGTTCTCCCAGGCCCATGTGTATTCCTCCTTGAATCTACGTTCTTCCAGATCTATGTTTCACCCTGGTCATGTTGCCTGCAGGTCTATTTTCCCCATGTTTTCATTTAAGGCCTACGTCCGTCAAGGTTTTCAACGCTTCATGTGTGTCCGGCTCTGGACCTACGTTCCCCATAGTTTATGTTCGCTCAGATCTAGCTTTTCACTTAGATTTACCCCCCCCCCCCCCCCACTTGGGCTTCCACACCTCTCTCTCTCTCCGTCCCCACCCCACTCCCAGGTCTATTCTCTCCACAGGTCTATGTTGAATGAAGATGTGTCTTCCTGGGTGCTTATTTTCCCCCTGAAATTCCATGTACGAGACTGAAAGAAAACATGTAAGAAAAAAAAAGAACCTTGATCACTTAGCCGCCTCTCTATACAGGGATTTCTCTTAGAGAAGAAGGGCGCTTTTCATGTTCGGACTTCTAGGAAAAGGGGAAAGAGGGGAAAGAGGAGAGGGGAAATGGGAGAAAGAAGGGGGGGGAGGGACAAGAAAACGGTGCTGTTGGGGATGGGGTGGGGGGTGTGGGGAAGCTAGAGGCGAAAGATTTGAAACTCCCTCACCACCCTACCCATCTCTCTTCTAAAAAGTTTGTAGGATGTATCTTGACGTATCGTTGGCAGTGTCTTTCTTAAGAGCGTGTTCGCATCAGCTTCGATTATTGTTTTTTTTTTTTTTTCTTGTCTGGGTGACGCGGGTGAAAGCTTGTGAGTTCCCTGGATCTATATCCCACTCACTCCCCCCCCCCCCCCCCAACCAACACTCCCCCACCCCTCCATCCCACCCTTCTCTCCTTCTCCTTCATATCTGTGTGTTCCTCTTGGTGTATGACGATGTTTGCCGTTGTGTTTGCCAAAATGTTTTGTCATGGTGTTTACCATGGTGTTTACCATACTGTTCGCCATTGTGTTTGTCAGGATGTTCACGATTATATTTACCATGATGTTTGCCATGGGTTTACCATGACGTTTGCCATGAGGTTTACCATGATGTTTGCCATGGGGTTTACCATGATGCTTGCCATGGTGTTTACCATGATGTTTGTCATGGTGTTTACCATAGTGTTTACTATGATGTTTGCCATGGTGTTTTACCATGATGTTCCCCAAGGGTATACCATGATGTTTGCCATGGTGTTTACCATGGTGTTTGCCATGGTGTTTGCCATGGTGTTTGCCTTGGTATTTGCCTTGGTATTTACCATGGTGCCATGGTGTTTGCCATGATGTTTGTCATGGTGTTTACCATGGTGTTTGCCATGATGTTTGCCATGGTGTTTACCATGGTGTTCTCGATGATGTTTGCCATGATGTTTGCCATTATGTAATGTTTTTCTCATGGTGTTTACCACTATGTTTTTACCATGGTGTTTACCATGGTGTTTGCCATGATGTTTGCCTTAGTGTTTACCATGGTGCCATGTGTTTTGCCATGGCGTTTACCATGATGTTTGCCATGGTGTTTACCATGGTGTTTTCGATGATGTTTGCCATGATGTTTGCCATTATTTAATGTGTTTCTCATGGTGTTTACCACGATGTTTACCATGGTGTTTGCCATGATGTTTGCCATGGTGTTTACCATGATGTTTGCCATTATCTTTTTTTTCCCTTGGTCTATATATCCTTCAGATCTATATTCCCGACAAGTCGGTGTGCTCTCCAGGTCTATTTCCTCGCCAGGTCTCAGTTCCCAGGTCTATGTTTCACGTGGGCCTCTGCCCCTTCCTTCCCTCCTACATTTATATTCTCTTTAGTTTATATATGCCCGGACCTATGTTCTTTCAATTCCCTTCTTTCCACAGCTTCTTGTCAATGTTCATGCAAACGCAAGTTCATCACAAGTCTATTTTCCTTACTAGTTTTGCCCTCCAGGGAAATTTGCCCCTAAGCCTATAATTCCCTGCATCTATATTCCCCGTACGCAGAAACAAAGAATATTCACCCAAAGCCTACATCCCCAGATCTACCCCTCCCCCCCTCCCCCTCATGATCACATTTCTCACAGGATTACTCTCCCCTCGAGCTATGTTACCCCGTGTGCATACACACGCTCAGTACACCTCTATTGTCGAGACATAGGAACCGTGTCTTAACGTTCCATCTATTGTTACACAAATTCATACGCAACACAGAGAAGCAGGGACCCTTTCTTGTCTTGATTTTTTTTTTAATGGGGTAGAAGCAGGAGGGGAGGGAAAGGAGGAGGAGGAGCAGGAAGAGGAGGAGGAAAAAGGTGAGGAGGAGGAGGAGAAGGAGGAGCAGGAGGAAGACGAGGAGGAGGAGGACAAGGAGGAGGGGGAGGAAGAGGAGGAAGACAAGGTGGAGGAAGAAGAGCAGGAAGAGGAGGAAGAGGAGGGGAGGAGGAGGAGGGAGGAGAGAAGAGGCAGAGACTCTTTCTTGTCTGGGTTTCTTGAAATATGGGGCAGAAGGAAGAGGACGAAGAGAAGAGGAAGAGGAGGAGGAGGCGGAAGAGTGAAAGGAGGAGAGAGACACACACCTTTTCTTGTTGAAATTCTTGAGATATGGGACTGGAGGAGGAGGAGGAGGAGGAGGGGGAGGAGGAAGAGGAGGAGGAGGAGGAGGAGAGCAGAACAGAGGAAAGGGGAGGGGGGGGGGTTAGCAGAAATGGAAGGGGTGGGAGGAAAAGGGGGAATTGGGGGGGGGGGGAGGAGTGGTACCACCCTTTTTCCCCCTGCGGAAAGGGTGAGGGATGTAGCGTGTCGTATCGGTGGCAGAGTCTTTTGTGAGAGTGCGCTGGCAGGCGCCGATCAACTTCGATTATTGGTTCTTCACTGTCTGGAAGGATGCGACGAACGGCTGTTAGAGGAGCACCCGTCCTCTCCCTGAGGACTGAAGAAGGTTGGGGGTGTGAAGAGGGGGTTACAGAGGTGCGTGTGTGTGTGTGTGCGTGTGTGTGTGTGTGTGTGTGTGTGTGTGTGTGTGTGTGTGTGTGTGTGTGTGTGTGTGTGTGTGTGTGTGTGTGAGAGAGAGAGAGAGAGAGAGAGAGAGAGAGAGAGAGAGAGAGAGAGAGAGAGAGACGGTTAGTGTGGTGTGTATGTGTAGTTCTGTGTGCGTGCGTGCGTGTGTGCGTGCGCACGTGTCTGTGTGTTTCCTTTGTATGCTTTTGTGTGAGTCGGGGGGGGTTAGAGAAATAGAGAGAGAGAGAGAGAGAGAGAGAGAGAGAGAGAGAGAGAGAGAGAGAGACAGACAGACAGACAGACAGACAGACAGACAGACACAGACAGACAGACAAAGATGCAGAGGCAGAGAGGATGAGATTCGGCAAATTCTTGGTGTAACTGATCTGGTTACTTGGAAACGAAATTAGATTTTCGTCAGGAATAATTCATTTCGATCTATGATACAAAAAACGGGAACGATTTTTTTTTTTTAAACAAAAAATCTCTCTCTCTCTCTCTCTCTCTCTCTCTCTCTCTCTCTCTCTCTCTCTCTCTCTCTCTCTCTCTCTCTCTCTCTCTCTCTCTCTCTGTTAGACACTGTCACTGCGAATAGAGTTTGGTCATGTCGCAATCCTAATCACGATTGCTGGTTCAGCCGATTTGAATTGACCCAGAAAATGTTTTTATTACACACCAATGATTATGACATGCTTCTCGCTGCTGATCACGACAATGTCAAATTCACCGTGGAGAGTTGTCAGTGAAGGTTGTATCTGGATATGAAATGTTTACTCTCAGAGGAGGCTGCCTTCGGCAGGAAGATTGTAGCAGTTTGTAGGACACTTCGGCTTAGTTCGACCATCTCTCGTTCCTTTCGTAATGCGGACACTTTATGTCAAGTTACGGTATGAGAACTCTACACCTGAAAAGAACAGATGATGTACTGTGCTGTGCTGTGTTCAACAGCTAGAAGAAAGAAAAAAAAATTAGGCTTTAATTTTTTTAATCAAAGAAAAATAAAAAAAACATATACACAGTATAAAAATAAAGCAATCCATTTATAAATAAGTACATAAACAAGCAAATAAACAGAAAAGAGAACATAAACTTTAGCATAGCGTCATACAAGATATACAGCTTGAATATTTGGTGACATACCTGGTGCAATATAAGGTGTTGTACTTAAAACAAGCTATTCCTTTGTAGTGTGAGTATGCTTTAGGAAAAAGGGTAAAAAACAAATAGAGGCAGAAAGAGAGGTAGGCAAAGATAAATGGGTCGTATGAGGCAGGACAGACAGAAGGACAGGTGGATGGACAGATAGACGGACAGACAAGCAGACAAAAAAAATAGAAATACAAAACGGGTTGGTTTACAGCTAGTGAAGATATGTCATTGCTACACAGTGCATTGTCTAACAAGTACAGATGCACAAACAAACAAGCAAGCAAAAATACTGGTGAAAAGGAAAAAAAAAAACACTTCAGCAGCATACGAGAGCCTCACTGAATGTCAATGGTAGAAGAACAGAAATGTAATGCCAAGATAGTTTGTGTGTACAGTTTTGACTATACATGGTGGTTTCATGTGCTTGTGGTATATGTCCAGTTCCTAAGAAAAGCACTATTTGGCTAGCAGACCGTGCATTTCGCTCACTTGGATCTGCCAGAGGAAGGCTGAAAGCTTTAGTCACACTTGACTGTGTTTCTAAAAGGTTTTTTTTTCCTCCTTTCGTGTGGTGACATCAAACAAACTCTATCGCCCTCAGCAACACAGGGCGTTCGTGCACAACTTTGACCAACCTGACCTCGTTGTCGACTTCTTTGTTGTTCAAAAAGCAGAACAAACCTTAGGACCGTGAAAAATCTGTCGCTGAAGATGATGATTATTTCAGCCGCCTTGGAAGTCTTCTGAAACAGTTTGATCATCTGGAGATAGATGAAAGTCGCGCAGATAACTGGAGATACGTGCCCCAAGATTGGTCCTTATTTTTTTTTTTGATACAGGACACTAGACAATGTCTTTAATTATACTGAATATTTACGAGGCAAACAAACGAGAAAAGAAAAACTACTTTCGTGAATGTGAAATTCATGGAACTGGTGGGGACAAAACGTGAATTCTCCCAGACTAATCCTTACGGGATAACTTAAGAACATTCAAAATACATAAGGCAAAGAACCCTAAAAGGAAGCAGTGACAGCAGTTGTAAGCTTTAAGAAAGCAGGGGGAAACGTGACTGCTTCTTCAATAGCAAACAGACAGCGACCCAAAGCGACCCGAAATGAAGATGCCTATTCCCTAAGAAGGAATGAGCCATTTTAAGACAATTGAGGCAGGGGTGAAATACACTACTATTGATGTGGTGGATATTTCCAAATTAAAAAAAAAAAAAACATTTAAAGGACTCTGACGAACAAAGTGGACAAAAGAATCACAAGACAAAACACGATCTCTTAGGACTTCTTTATGCAAGATAAACAACTTTTAGTGTAACGAAAATGAACGAGCAATCACTTATCTTCGTCAAATTCGGCGCAAGATCGGCGGTGAATGAAAACGAGGCCATCGTTAAGGAAAAAAAAAATCGAGTTGTAGTGTGGTAATGATGATTATAATAATACTGACACCAATGATGATAATGAGAATGATGATTATAAAAACATTGAAACAATAATAAAGAGAGGACTACTGCCACTTTTGATGATAATATGGCAATAGCACTTGACTATGGGGGACAAGCAGAGGGGTTAGAGGACTGTTGAACAGCATGGTTGTCGATGTAACTGTGTAAGTGACGATGACGATGGTGATAATAATGGTAATAATGGTAACAGTAATACTTACACTGGTATTGATATTAATGATATTAATGCTAACAACAATAGTAACACTATTGGTAATGATAGTACTAAAGGTAAAAGTAATGGTACAACAATAGGAAAAAAAAATGAGATCAATAATAGTAATGATAATGATAGTACTAATACTATCATATTTCCATTTAGCACCCCTAGAAGGAAAGAAACTGTTTCATATCAATGAAGGCAGGGGTATGGGGAACAACTGATTGCTGGAGCGGTTCATTTCAAAGCATAATTATAACCCACAGCAGTGGACACTTCACATCACACGATCAGCACAGATCATCATATTACACCAAATGTGGTTGATAGAGAAACAGCACTAAGGGTCAAGAAATCCGCTGGGCCAATGATGACATCTCTTCGATGACAAACCCCACTTCCCATCAGCGCTGACAGAGATGTTACAGAAGATTTCTATCATCGCTATTACAATCCTATATCAAACTCTTGGGGCTTTTTCAAAAGACAGGTCTGTCACCTTGAATCCCACCATACATGTGGACATCAGCATGGACCGGTCAGGCCAGGACTTTCGACCAGCTGAGCGTGATAACAAGGCTGACAGCGGTAGACGACACCCGGGTGAATCCACACAGAGAACCGTTGGAAGGAAAACACTCCAGCGGAGCAGGTTCAGCATCTGTGATGTGTCACTGATTAGAACCAACCCCCAGAGATCCACAGGCCACAAACGCTTTTAACAAAGCCCTTTTTGACAGATCAGGATAAGCTCCATGCCAATAACTTTTTGGACAGGGGGCAAGACGAGGGCAATGCAACGTCTGTAGGGCACAGAACAGTGCACAACCAAGCCTCCCTCCAAACCAGAACCAGGCCTGACTTGGCGAATTGTTCCCTGACTTTATAGATTTACTAGGAAAAAAAAATGTATCTCCAGACCAACCTGGGACTGAAGAAGGAAATATGGACATTTTGTTTTTATAGCGTTTATTGCTGGTTTAATATGAAGTCTAACATTTAAATGGCGATGCAAGATTTATATGATTATCATGGCATGAAGTTTGAAAGCATGGCATAAAACTAAATATTCGTAATATAATCGAGTGTTCACCAGTTAAAAGTACATTTTGAATGGAAGCTTTGCGTGCAATTGAAATCGTAGCAAATGATATAACAAAAAAAAATCTAAGTCCTCAGGGATTATTCTAATTGAATAATTTCCCTTGATTCCCTGCCCTCCTTCTTACTTCCTACCCCTCCCTCGTCCCTCCGATGCCTCCTCC
>JADBJO010007655.1:37500-40000 GCA_016801955.1 Conus betulinus | reverse complement strand
ATTTATATTCATTTATTTATTTATTTTGGTTGAAAATGGTGCTTAACATGATTAAAGTACAATACGCTGGATCGATCGACACTATGCCCTTCACTTTATACCACGTACCAAGGATACGTCCTTCACTTTTGTGACGAGCCGCTGTACTGCCTGTCAATGACTTGTTTAACCCCAATGGACCATCTGTCTGTCTGGCTATCTATCTGTGTGTCTGTGTGTCTGTCTGCCTCTGTGTGTCGGTCTGTTTCTCTCTCTCCATCTCTCTCTCTCTCTCTCTCTCTCTCTCTCTCTCTCTCTCTCGTCCTCTGCGTGTTTGCGTGCGTCTGTATGAGCGCGCGCGCGCGTGCTTGCGTGTGTGTGTTGTGTGTGTGTGTGTGTGTGTGTGTGTGTGTGGTGTGTGTGTGTGTGTGTTTGTGTGTGTGTGGTGTGTGTGTGTGTGTGTGCCAAACTGCCTGTCTGTCTACCTGCCAATCTCTCTCTCTCTCTCTCTCTCTCTCTCTCTCTCTCTCTCTCTCTCTCTCTCTCTCTCTGTCTCTCTTTCTTTCTCTCTGCTCAACCAGTGTTTTGTCTCGCATTTCATAAAATAATCACACTGTCACGCGTTTCACATATATTTTGCACCTTGACCTATGACCCGCTTTTCTGTGTCGTCAAGGTCGTCGCCATGGGGAAGGTCAACGTGCTGGAAGTGGTTCTCAGCAACACTACCCGGAGTTTACATCGCCGGCCAGCTGCTGCAAGGTCACGTCAACCTAGAGCTGAACAACAGTCTGAAGATGAGAGGTGAGTGAGACAGAACGGTTTCTCTGTTTTGATGGATGGAAAGAAGGAAAGAAGGAATGAAGGAACGATGATTTGCGTCTACTTCTTTTCAGTCATTAAAAAATGGCGTGTCCGTGATTCGTTCTCTCTCGTCTCTCTCTCTCTCTCTCTCTCTCTCTCTCTCTCTCTCTCTCTCTCTCTCTCTCCTCTCTCTCTCTCTCTCTCTCTCTCTCTCTCTCTCGCACTCTCTCTCTCTCTCTCTCTGTCTCTCTCTCACTCTCTCTCTCACACACACACACACACACACACATACACACACACACACACACACACACACACACACACACACACACACACACACACACACACACACACAAGCGCTCGCGCACACATTCAGATTTTAAAGAAGATACATGGAAGCAAATGGACCGTTGCCCCATTTCATGTTACAAATGATGGAAATGGATATGATCCTTCCCATCGTTTTCCTATTTGACAAGGGAATACCGCACTGCCCCATCCCTCAAGTAATCTTTCAGGCTTACGCGCGTTGGTAAATCATCACACTCTGTAATACACACATACGCGTGCGACCGTGTGTGCGGGCAAGCGTGTATGCAAGAATGAAAGCGTGTTTGCGTGCTCGCACGTGTGTATATGTCTGTGTGCGCGCACGCGAACGCGCGCGTGTGTATGTATGTGTGTGTGTGTGTGTGTGTGTGTGTGTGTGTGTGTGTGTGTGTGTGTGTGTGTGTGTGTGTGTTGTGTGTGTGTGTGAGACACACACAGAGAGAGAGAGAGGAGAGAGAGAGAGAGAGAGAGAGAGTAGAGAGAGAGAGAGAGAGAGAGAGAGAGAAGAGAGAACAAGAAAGAACGAAAAAGAACGAACGAACGAACGAACGACGAAAGAAAGAAAAAAGAAAGAAGAAGAGAAGAAAAGAAGAAGAGATTGAGGAGTGTAAGGATGAGGAGGAGGTGGAGGAGAAGAGGAGGGAGGAGAAGTGGGAGGAGGAGGAGATGGAGAAGAGGAGGTAGGGGAGGAAGAGGGGAGGATAGAAGACACGAAGGAGGAGGAGGTGGGAGAAGACAGTATTATTGTCTGCAGATGCCCATAATAAGCTTAACGCCTGTGATGTACTGCTGCAGATGGTCAGTGCCAAAGCATTGAGGTGTGCGACCGTCATCGTAATTTTCTGGTTATGGCCTCTTCAGGCTCCGTGAGACAAGCCCAGAGGGCCATTTCGGAGTCTGAGGGTGAGGATGGGAATTATGGGGAGTGAGGATGAGGGGGGGGGTGAGGAGGGGGGGGGGGGGGTGATGAATGTGGTGAAGGGGATGGGGGTAGGGGTGGGTGGTAAGGGGGATGAACAACACAGAAGGTGGAAGAGAGACAGGGGGCAGATGTGTTGTGTGTGTGTGTGTGTGTGTGTGTGTGTGTGTGGTGTGTGTGTGTGTGCGCACTTGCGCATGTGTTGCATGTTTTTGTATTGGGATGGAATAAAGGAGATGTGTATGTATATTTGGGGAGGAGAGAGAGAGAGAGAGAGAGAGAGAGGAGAGAGAGGAGAGACTGAGAGACAGGAGACAGACAGACAGACAGACAAAGGACAGACAGATAGACAGATAAACAGACGACAGATAGACATACAATCTAAACAGACAGTTCTAACAGACAGCCAAAACAAGAGATAGACAGAGAGAGAGAGAGAGAGAGAGAGGGTGTGAGAGAGAGAGGGGA
>JADBJO010007655.1:20000-27500 GCA_016801955.1 Conus betulinus | reverse complement strand
ACCCCATGGTTTCAGAACCCCAAATCTATTATATCCCTCCTTAGGTCGTTCACATACCAAGGGGCTCTTGCATCAACTCATTTGTTGTTATGTCTAAACGCTTGGCGCGAATAACATTCGAGCGATCTAGCCCGTCCACTCAAACCGGTTTATTTGCTCATGAATATGCAGTAAATTCCCAGCAAAATAGGAGATAACTAGCACAGGATTGCCTGTGTCATAGGAGTGCCAGTTTTTTGGTAATTCGACCGATTAGTGTGTGTGTGTGTGTGCGTGCGCGTGCGTGCGTGCGTGCGTGTGTGTGTGTGTGTGTGTGTGTGTGTGTGTGTGTGTGTGTGTGTGTGTGTGTGTGTGTGTGTGTGTGTGTGTGTGTGTGTAGATGTTTACATCCAAAATCGGATTTATGCAAAGTTCAGAATAGCATGTATATTTTTTTTAAAAAATCATGTTATATTTCAAAACAAAACACACTTTTAAATTAGGACTACAAAACGAATAGAGACAATAATAATAACAACAAAACATAATCATCATGATCATCATCATACTAATCGTAATCATTCTCATCGTCATTATCCATTAATGATCAGTATATATGTGTTTCTTTGTCAAATCAAAGACATAAGATAGTAATAACCACAAAGGACAAACACACAGGGAAAAAAAAAAGGTAAATAAAAACAACATGACCGAAACAAGCGAATGAATTACTCAGTTAATCGGAATAACATATTGTTTGAGTTTGCCCCCCCCCCCAAAAAAAAAAAAAATAAATAATAAAAAAAAAAAAAAAAAAAAAAAGAAAGAAAGAAAAAAAAAATCCGGAAGTGCAGTATGTAACATGAAATGTTGTTCTGCTGATACACGATCATTTTGCAAAATCTGTCTGCAGTTGTTAGCCTCTTGGTCGAGTACTTCTTCTTTTTTCCGATATGAGGCTTTAAATGTAACACCCCTTGTGGTCACGCAAATCAGCCTGGCAAAGTAGCCAGGCAGGAAAAGCTGTCCAGACTGTAAACTCAAAAGGTTTTATACGGTCAAAGATGCGTTCTGATGTAAAGAGGGGGAGAGGAAAAGGGAGAATGAGGGGTGGTCCTCATAGTACAAAGAGTGAATCTGTAAATTTCAAAAAGGTATTTGAAGTAAGTCCGCCAGATAACATGAACAAAAGGAATGACAGGACAAAACACGACGCGTTTCGACCGCTTAGGTCTTTCTCAGGCAAATCAATAACACTCAGAACAACGAAAATGAACGAGCAGTCCTTTATCTTGTCAAATTCGGCGCAAGATCAGCGTTGAATCTGTAGACGGTCTCCAGAAAGGATCTGTAAATAGTAACGTCTTTTGATTGGTATAGGAACGCTGTGCTCAATTTAACTCGCTCTTCGCTTTCTCATCGTCTGTGCCTACTCCACAGACGTTGTTCCCACGAGGTTCCTTTTAGTTCAAGTGTACTCTTCCACAATCCTCATGGTACCTGTTCAAAAGCCTCCAGTACCTAGGAGCAGCTACCAGCATTTCCATCCTCAGTATCAAGTGTTCCTCTGGGAATAAAGGGACACCAGACTAAAAACCACGGGCGGCCATGTATCTGTCCCTGATGCCTCCCTATACACGGATGTTAATGTGAAAGCTCCCTCTGTACCTCGTACTCCACTCTTTACTAGTCCCGTATTGATTCCACACACTTTAACATAAGCATAATAAACATTTGTCTGGAATCCTGACCGAAGCCAGACATCGGCCGTGTCGTTGTGTAGCCAAGGGAGAATTCGAAGCCGAAGTGGTCAGCCCATGTTGGTTGTTTCTTATGGTGCGACTCGAAGACAAGTTTTTGCCGTCTCATGTACGCTATTATCATATCAAACAGTGTTCGCCTCGTTTTGTTCGGGAAATATGAATCTTTTATATTTTTTTCCCCACTTACAGACCTACTTGTCGCATTAAGTTCGATTATTTTTCGCACTTAAAGACTTACTTGATGCATAAAGCTCGAATAGTAAGTTCGTGCTTCAAAGTTTCGTCCTGTTGTGCGTACTAAGCTTGAATATGATATGGTCTTTTACGGTATTTTCTCTTGTGTTTGAGGGTTCTAAAACAAACCTCTTCCGGTCATTTGACAAACGGTTTCTGTCGTTGTGTACTAAATACGAATCTCTTTTCTGGCAGAGTTTAGAATCTTTTTCTATCCTAAGTACGAATGTCTTAGGGTCTTTATACATAATGTAAATGCTGTTTAGTGTTAGTACAGTTTTACACGCTTTTCCATTGAAAGTGTTGCTGTTTTGTGAAGTATAAAAATGCTGACGTTCTCTGTACATGATTTTGTCCCGTTTTGTATGGTAGGTACGCGTCTTTTTAGTTTTTTTTTATTTTTTTTTTACCTTCTTCTTTGTTTTTACAAATTGTCACCGTTTTGTGTACTTACTACGATTTTTTTTTTCTTTTTTTTTTTTTTTTTTTTTGTCAAAGTTCTTTCCCGTTTTGTGCACTGAATTCGAATCTCATACGTTCTTTGTATAACGTCTTGTTTTATGTACTCAGTTGGAATCACCCACGTTCTTGGCACACCTCCTTACTGACTGGGCTGCTTGGCATACACATAAACATCCGTTTCGTACACAGAGGGAATCAAGACACTGGCATTTCTCTGGGGAACATTGGTGGTTACTAATGTTGTGCTTAAGAGGCGGATTAGAGGATACCGGGCAAACGAACCTCGGCCTTCCCATAACATCCGCAAAAAAGAGCAAACAAAAGGGACAGAAATGTGTTCCCTTTCCGCCTGCGCACACACAGACACAGACAGACAGACAGACAGACAGACACACACACACACACACACACACACACACACACACACACACACACACACACACACACACACACACACACACACACACACACACACGCACACCTTCCTGCCCGTACTCGTATCCTCCTCTCTTGCCTCTGTCTTCCTTAGGACCGTTAAGAAGTTTCATCTCTCTAGTTCCTTCTCCCCCCCCCCCCCCCCCCCCCCCCCCCCCCCTTATTATTCCAGACATGGATGATATGCTCTTGTGTTTGAAAGAACTTTGTTTTCATCCGTTTGGAAACTTCCTGATTTCTGTGCCAAGAGCAAGTTCGCACGCACACGAGCACACGCGCACACATGCGCACGCACACAAACTTCCTGTCTGTCTGTCTGTCTGTCTGTCTGTCTGTCTGTCGTCTCTGTCTGTCTGTCTGTCTGTCTGTCTGTCTCTCTCTGTCTCTGAATCTCTCTCTCTCTCTCTCTCTCTCTCTCTCTCTCTCTCTCTCTCTCTCTCATTCATTTTTTCATCTGTTTATTTCCCCCGTACTTTATCTTATTTCCGCTAAGTTCCATTTCAAACAAACCGATATTTAAAGCCTCTCATTGACCAGGTAAGTCCAACTGCATAAAGATCCCGGTGTCTGTCACTCAGTATCTTCCACGCCTTATAAACTTAAAACCCCCAAATCAGACCCCCCTAACAGCCACACAGCGACAAGTTTCTTCTAGATGAAATTTAGCAGACGTAATAAATAAAAGCGGGTGTAAACACTTCGATAACAGAAGGGTATACAAAACGACAAGCGACTTGGCATGAAATCCCGTGGGTTGACGCCTGCAGGGCGAGATTTGCACCGAGAGGCACGTGCGACTTTTAGCGCCTGTCAAACATAGCGGCTGTATGGATAAAATAATCAAAAGAGGAGAAGTGAGATACTTTTGGACAGGCGGCTTACAGGCTTGTCTAACTTTGCGAGAAAGGGCATTTACGTATGTCACGTTTTGCGGTGTGGAACTTCCTTCCCCGGTTTTTCCTTCTTTTTCTCTATCTCTGTTTCTTTACATTCTTTCGTCCTGTTTTCTTCATTTCCTGCTTTTTTTGTTGTTAAATACTTACTTTTTACGGCCTGTCATTCCATTTCCGTTCCTTTTCGTCCTATCTCTTTTCACACACCCCCCCCCTCCCCCTTCTTTCTTTCCAACTTTTTCTCTCTTTTTTTTTCTTTCCTTCCCTCCCCACCCCACCTTTTTTTTTCTTTTATGCATGCCCTTCCTTCTCATCGTTTCCCTTCAATCTTTTCCTTCTTTTGCCCTCCTCTTAGTTCCCATACCCTGTTTGTTTGTCCGACACAACAACATTACTTCAAAAACTACCCGACTCATCTCAGTCAAAACTGTGGGGACTAGACGGACGAAATCTTGCCGAAGGAAAAAAAAAACAAGATATCTTATGCAAATCGAGATACAACGGCAGTTCCAGACCCCGTTCACAAAGATCATCTCTGCAGTTTCAGTACACTCTGTGAAACTACTGTGTCACGAACTGATCATTACCTACGAAGAAGTAACACATTTTCATAGAATCTTCAAACTTTCATATTTTCTGTGTCCTGTTAGAAAAGGCTGCATGGGACGTAACCCTTGAGATGTGTGCAAACTACTATTTCCCGCTGTCGGGGAAAAAAAAAAAATCACGAACTGGAAGGCGCGTGTTTAGGATGCGTTGAACCTAGATAGACGTCTGCACTCTCCCGAGTCCTTACTGATGTACTGTTTTCTTAATCCTTCCCAGTCCTTTTCCGTTCCTACCGTTCACTTTCATTTCCTTCGCATCCGTTTCCTGTTCGCGTCCCTCCGTTTCTTCCCCGAGACGATATTTTTGTTAGAGACTCGCAAAATGGGCAATACTGGAAAAATAATTATTATATCTGGAGGTGCAGGGGGGGGGGGGGGGTGGTCAGTGGGGGGGGGGGGGGGGGGGGAACTTTTGGCGTATTGGGTTTATAGACTTACCTGATACATGCCTGAAGTTGAATCGTGCATGTAACACACCTTCCAAAGTAGCCCTAAACATCTAGAGCTGTGCGTATTGTGAAACTATTGCGTATGAAGCAAAAACCGGTGAGATTAGAGTGTCTGCTTTCTGGTGTCTGTTTGCGTCAGTCTTTTGTCAGCAGCTGAGGTGTCTTCCTCTTATTCAGGTGGAAGGAAAACAGGAAAGGCAGTGGAAATCTGAAAGGCAGATAATCTGCATTAAAGTTCGCATTCTTTGAGAGTGACCTTTTCGTTTGCATGGGACAGATGCCGCTGATGGGCACGCCCTAGCAATTTTGCTCCCTTATTCAGTGAACGGTTAAATCAGAGAGAGAGAGAGAGAGGAGAGAGGAGAGAGAGAGAGAGAGAGAGAGAGAGAGAGAGAGAGAACACACACACACACAGGGACAGAGAGAGAGAGAGAGAGAGAGAGAGAGAGAGAGAGAGAGAGAGAGAGAGAGAGAGAGAGAGAGGCACACCCGCATACACATACACCCGCCGCACGCACGGACGCACACACACACACACACACACACACACACACACACACACACACACACACACACACACACACACACACACACACACACACACACACACAACGTTTACGAAGCGGTCCGCCTGTACTACATGCAGTCGATATCCGGTTAGTTATCCTGGCGTGCTCTTCAAATCAAATATTTGATCTTTAAATCTACATGCTTGACCCACAAACTGAGAACAGGTAACTGTATTGTAATGCAAACACAGGCGTTGTCTTTCCCTGATTGCTTTTCCCTGAAACGTTCTATTGATCGAAAGACGGTGCCTGCTGTATGCAAAACTGTTCATAAATAAAGACACAGAGATGAATAACGATAAGACGGTCTAGAGATTCATCCTTAGCACGCAACATAGGACAAATCTTTGTATCAAGAACGTTTTACGATATTTGTTTAGCATCCTACACAAAACAGCATTGAAACTTTTTTTCTCAGAAAAGCAGGTCAAATCGGGAAAAAAAGAAAATACCGTACTGCTCGCTATTTTTGCAGTAGGAAATGTTCTTCGCTTGTCTTGTGTGAAAATTGTAGGTGTAAGAACTAAGTGCCGACATTGCACGACCAGAAAAAAAAAACCTGTTACAACGCTTTCGGTCGCAACTACATTCAAAAGCACAACTGGGGAATTTTTTTTTTCTTTTTAATCTGTGGAAGTTGTTTTCTTGTTGGTTTTGGATGTTGATCCGTTTTGGGAAAATGTTGTTTCAAAATGTTCTGTTTGAAAAGTGACTAATAATCTTTTCCATTGCCCATTCGGTCATTTCTTGGAAACCTACCACATACACCAAATCTCACTTCTCTATTCCCCCAGTTCCGAATCCTTTTACGTTGTTGTAGACATTGTTATCTGTTTGTTAAATGAATAATCGTTTATACTGACTATAAGGAAAACTAAATTGATTCCGTCCAGTGTAAAATCGCCAACGTAGATGTGAATAAGTGAACTAGCCCACCAAGACGTAAGAAGGCTGACAGTGGGTGTTGGCTATTTTTGTTTTTTTATCGAGTCGCGATATTGTGACAGAAACCGATGTAACACGATGATACACCTTGTTCTGGTATGTTTCCTTTCCGGTCATCACGTGCAACGCCCTTCCGTGACGTTCTGGCAAGTTTTACCAAACGTTCATGTGCGACTAAACAATTTAAATTGAGACTTCCTGCGTTTGGGGATGTGTATATTGTTGGTGAATTGGTCTAAATTTGGTGTGTGTGTGTGTGTGTGTGTGTGTGTGTGTGTGTGTGTGTGTGTGTGTGTGTGTGTGTGTGTGTGTGTGTGTGTGTGTGCGTGCTTGCGTGCGTGCGTGCGTGCGTGCGTGTGTGCGTGCGTGCGTGCGTGTGTGTGTGTGTGTGTGTGCGCGCGCGCGCTCGAGTGTACATACATACGCCTCTCTCTCTCTCTCTCTCTCTCTCTCTCTCTCTCTCTCTCTCTCTCTGACATCATATGTTTCTTCCTTTTTGATACATCCCCTAAAGTGATCCGAATAATTTTCATAGAACATTTTAAAACAGTTATTTAAGGGAATTTTGTGTGTCTATAAATATGAATAGATTTGCATAGATAGTGTAGGTAAATCGAGATTTGCTGTCTCATCTGCATTCACACATTCAACAGTGTCTGCTGCAGTAAACCCTGATTCACAGTTATTACTTCCACAACGTTCATCTTCTGTACAAGGTGAAATACATGAAATTCGTTTTGTCTTTTTGTGGTCAGCTTTCGAAGCAAATATTAATCCATGTATGTTTAAGTTGTGCCTTTTACATTTGTCATCTAACATTGTAACGATGCTGTTTTTGTCAAAATGTTTATATACAAACTTTTGCAAGACTTGCTGTTACCATTAGTTGTTTATTAATCTATTGCTTTGCATTACGCTTGTGAATATGCATTCGTAATGTATTTAATTATTGTTCGTAACGTCACTGATTTTAGGCCCAAGTGGAACGGGCACATTGACCGTCTTCATTGATTCATTCATTCATTCATTCATTCATTCATTCATTGATTGAATTGATTGATTGATTGATGATTGATGATTGATTTGATTGACGATTCATTGATTGATTGATTGATTCATCCGTTTTGTCTCTGTATCTTTCACTGTTTCCCTTTCTCTTTGGT
>JADBJO010007655.1:15000-17500 GCA_016801955.1 Conus betulinus | reverse complement strand
GACACGCGCGCGCACACACACACACACACACACACACACACACACACACACACACGCAAACACACACACACACATTCACACACGCTCTGTCTGTCTGTCTGTCTGTCTGTCTGTCTGTCTGTCTGTCTGTCTGTCTGTCTGTCTGTCTGTCTGTCCCTCTCTTTCTGTCTGTCTGTCTGTCTTCTCTCTCTTTCTCTCTCTCTCTTCTCTTTCTCTCTGTCTGTCTGTCTGTCTGTCTCTCTGTCTTTGGGGGTCACGTGGTTCGGCACGAAGCGACAGGGCGCCATTTATTTCAGCTGCGGCAATTGTTTTCAATTTTCCTGCGACAATGCCAGTTTCTGGACTTTCCAGCGACTGTGGAGACAGTCCTCCTAAACGCCCTGCTGACTGAAAACTCTGTGCCAAGTTGGAAAAATTACGGGAGAAGAAGGCAACAACACAGTGGTCGTTCTACGACTGAAGCCAGTCAGCCCAGTGTCAACAACAATGGCGGATCCTGTCCTGAACCGGGAGAACGCAAGTTCAGTATTGTAGGAAAAAGCCCCCCAGTCAGGTGCGACGGGATCAAGAGAGAGCCAAGCAGCAGAACAGACGACCTGAACAGGTTGGTGTTGGTCTCGGTGCCACTAGTGATGCCAGTGAAACTAGCCGAGCCTAACACCGAATCGGACGAGCACAGTACACAGCACAGTGCAGCAGAACACATCAAGCAGGCTCGCGATGATGGTGTCACGTCGCATACTCAGAATACGCTTCTGTCTTCGCGCTCGATCTGTCGAGTGTAACATCAGCGATCCAGAAATCCACCCGTCAGACATCGACGTAAGGCCAGAACAAGCGATCGACAAAATAGTCGCCGGCTTCGACACGAGAGTGGTAAAAGAATGATGTCGCTACTCTGACAGATCGACAGGTGCAGAGACGATTGCGAGATTCTCACAGAAAAAACAAAGCATTTCGGAAGGTCGTGTTTCATCAAACGGATGATGTGGGTGTGCTGCTGTGTGAATCGGATGATGTCGTTCTGGAGTATTCCTGCGATCCGTGCTCGGAGGACGATTGTTTATTTGAGTACGTTAAGCAAGAAGAAAAAAACATGTCATCGGAGGACTGTGTCAAACAGAGACGCAAGCACGTGCTCTACGGCGGCTGCACGCTCTCCACGGATTGATCCAGTTTTACCTGGGATGACCGTCATCTACAGAACTGACAGTGAATGTAGACCAGTGACATTTTCTCGTTCACGATTTTGTCATGTAAACTGAAAGAAAAAGACGTTGCTATGGTTTCCATGTCAATGAAAATCGAAACCGAGTCGCGTTTTGTCTTTGTACATCGCGCCGATTTGCTAAATGGGCTGTACAGCTTAATAGCATCAAAAATTCATTCATTCATTCATTCATTCTGTCTGTCTGTCTGTCTGTCTGTCTGTCTGTCTGTCTGTCTGTCTGTCTGTCTGTCTGTCTGTCTGTCTGTCTGTCTGTCTGTCTGTCTGTCTGTCTGTCTGTCTCTCTCTCTCTCTCTCTCTCTCTCCTCTCTCTCTCTCTCTCTCTGTGTCTCTCTCTTACTGCATCTCTTGACAGCTTTTCTGCTTTTCACTTGAGAGAGAGAGAGAGAGAGAGAGAGAGAGAGAGAGAGAGAGAGAGAGAGAGAGAGAGAGAGAGAGAGAGAGAGCGAGCAGAAAGAAAAGAACGGGGAGGAAGGGGGGTGTAATTCATACGCCTACAAACGCTGTATACTATAAAAGCAAGAGTGTGAATGTTGTGGTAAAATCGCATAATATCACTTAACGCTCATGATCGCACGATTCGAGACTGGTGTAACTCCACGGTCAAAATTACTCCCCGGTGGGTTAGAAAGAGCACAGACCAACACTCTTCACCGAGCGTGTAAAATCCAGACTATCTCCCCTTTTGTTCTGAAATCACGTCCGTCCTTTAAATTCCCAGTGTCCCAAATGACACAACACATTGCCCCTGACTCTAGGGATACAGGTGTGTGTGTGTGTGTGTGTGTGTGTGTGTGTGTGCACGCTCTTTGAGTCTGTGTGTATGTGTGTGTGTGTGTGTGTGTGTGTGTGTGTGTGTGTGTGTGTGTGTGTGTGTGTGTGTGTGTGTACGTGTGTGTACGTATGTGTTTGTGTGTGATTCTCTGCCTGGACCTGGACCAGAACTACTCCACACCCTGTTCCAAACTCACCCGCTACCCTGGTGAAGGATTTGGGACATGGTCCAGACACATCCCCATTGAGTAGTATATGAACGTGCCCACCTTCACCTCTCTGTCACATAGGGCGGGTACGTTTGGTCACGTGACTCTTTTTCACTCCATGAGGTGGCTCCAGACCATACCCCCAGTCACTCCTCGGGAGTGGTGGATGTGGTCGGGTGTGTGTGTGTGTGTGTGGGGGGGGGGGGGGGGGGGGGGGGGGAGGGGGTGTGGTTGGTCTGGTTCAGTAATCCCCCCTTTTTCCTGTTCCCCTCTTACATTCAAGTACAAT
>JADBJO010007654.1:107500-109077 GCA_016801955.1 Conus betulinus | reverse complement strand
TCATACCTGTGCTTAAGAAGGGGAAGACGGGGACCAAAAAGGAGAGGGACAAGGAATGAGGGAGGGGAGGAGAGGGGGCGCAAATTGCCTGAAAACAGAAGGGAAGGGAGAGACGGAGGCGAAGCCGGGAAAGAGTCAGAAAGGAAGCGGGAGGACAACAGGACAGGGAGTCGCAGACCGAATGGAAACCGTGCATCCGCATGCGAGAGATCGCGGAAAAAAAATTCTCAAATTAATTGTGCCCTCATGCCCTGCGTCTCATGGGACATTGATTGCTCCCTGTGAATTGCCGGTGCCGGGGCTGCGGCGGCCGACCGGGCTGTGGCGTGTGGACGGGGGGGTTCGGAATGAGCGGCGTGAGTGCACTGCTTCTGAGGTGGCGCAGAGGTGGGGACAGAAAAAAAAAAGCTAACGAAATATTCTTTCTTGATTACATATGATCATGTAAGTGTCAATAAAAACGCACAACTGAAATTAAAAAAAAAAATCCTAGGTTCCAAGTACGACTCCTCTTTCAACTGTCAAACGAAAATAGTAAAGGAAAAATTCTTTCTTGATCATATCAGATGAAACACATGACGTCTCAGGAGAGAGAGAAAAAAAGAATCTTTACGTCAGAAGGAACTTTTTCTGAGGAGATTCTTCGCGGAATCTACTGTATGACCCATGTCGTATAAGCCCTTTCAATGACACGCCTATAAAGAGCGCATGCAAGTAACTTCTTTCTCTTTCACGTGCTGTCGGAAAAGTTGCAGCCCGTTTGCACACCAAACAGCTCACGTTACGTAGAACAAGGTCGATATGTTTTCAAAAAAGATGAAACCACAGTGAACTCTTCCAGCACTCAAACTGAAAGCAATGGCGTCAGAAGATGCTGTTTGCAGAATGGGGGGAGAGTGGGTGGGGGGTGGGAGAGAAGGAAAGGGGGCCGGGAGAGAGGGGGGGGGGGGGGGGGGGTCAACATGATGTGAATTTGACACAAAAGATTACTGCAGTCTTCTAACTTTTTTTTTTTAATATATAAAAGCGGGGAGCGGGGGTAGGGTAGTGGGGTAGGGTGGGCGTGGTGTGGAGTGGGAGTGAGTGGGGTATATACATACATATACGTATATATATGTATATGTACGTGTGTGTGTGTGTGTGTGTGTGTGTGTGTGTGTGTGTGTGTGTGTGTGTGTGTGTGTGTGTGTGTGTTTGTGTGTGTGTGTGTGTGTGTGTGTGTGTGTGTGTGTGTGTGCGCCTGTGTGTGTGTGTGTGCGCGCGCGCGCGTGCGTGTGTGTGTGCGTGTGTGTGTGTGTGTGTGTGTGTGTTGTGTGTGTGTGGTGTGTGTGGTGTGTGTGGGGTGAGTGGAGAGGGGGGGGGGGGGGGGGGGGGGCGGCAAATGCACAATGGCACGCCGCCCATATTTTTTTCACCTTCAAACAGTGCCTTCCCTCCTCCTCACCCCCCCTCCCTCCCCCCCCCTTCCTCCTTCCCCGGTTCCGATGCCATTGGAAAATACGACAAACCGACGACTTGATTAGAACACCGAGACCCAATCATGACTTCACCTATCCAGATCTTTAAAAACTGCACTG
>JADBJO010007654.1:97500-102500 GCA_016801955.1 Conus betulinus | reverse complement strand
ACAAAATTCGTTAAATCGTAGTTGAATGCTACTTTTATGGACTTTGGTTCTGTTCATAAAACTGTCTTCTGGCCAATTCTTTTAAAAGCTGGTGGTCATGGTAAGCTGCTCAGATGAATAAACCTGCCTTCCTGTGTGAAAACGGAAGATCGGTTCGCGGGTGACGAGTGACTACACTCAATGTACTTTTGCTGTTAAAGAAGGGTGTGTGTGTGTGTGTGTGTGTGTGTGTGTGTGTGTGTGTGTGTGTAGTCTTATTTTGTTCATCTCTTTTCATTAACCAGTTGACTCTACACTTTCTTCAAAATGGAAAACATTGTACAGTTACGTGTAATGTTCTATTCTGGTTTATTCTTCTCTTGGCTGATGATGTCTTGGTATCTGAAACTGTTACAGGCTTGCAAACTCAACTAAATAGTATATTGTGATCGGCAAAGTCACTTCCACTACAAGTAAACACGTCAAAAAGCAATATTTTTATGTTTGGAAAGGGTGGGTAAATAGCAATGTTTGTTTGTGTTTGAGAAGTGTGGGTTAATAATGATTAGAAATTAGAGAAAGGTGGACTTACGATGGAGTATTACTGCCTGTAGTGAACGTGTATAAATATTTGGGAACATAGTTTTTCGACAAAAATTAAACTTCACTTTTGCATGCAAAGATCTTGCCAGTGCAGCCAAGCGCGCATAACTCTGCATAATACAAAGCTATCAACATTAAAAGATCATCATTGGAACTACTGATGAAATTTGTTTGACTCTTAAATACAGCCCTTTAACAGTATGAAGCTGAAATGTGAAGTCTTTATGATTCTGATGTTTATTGTAAAAATGTCCATTTACTTACGTCAAGAAAATTTCTACGAGTGCGCATGCGAAGACCTTCCGATTTAATCTACGGCGAAATAAACAGATATCCGATAGAGGTTAATTCTGCAACAAAGTGTCTACGTTGATTGAAAATAACACAAATGGAAATTCCAAGGTTGCCCAGGAAAGTATATACTATGTTACTGGATTTGGACGCGAGAGGAAGAGTAAGGTAGGTGTCACATGTGAGGGGTTAAAACACAGAAGCTGGGTTTTGGTTTCGTTTATTCGCAACAGGGTGTCATAGATATAAAATGGATTTCTTCGGGTAATTTGGAATAGACTGACCGATTGCAGATGGCAAGAATGGTCATGTCCTGTTCAAGAAAGCGACCGTTTTGCTTTGTGCAGACAGTTCAGAATAACGTATCGTGTTCCAACATCTCTATCAGTGAAAAATGGACTGTCATTTAAGATATATCATGACAAAGTTCAGATGAGATATTTCCTATCTTTCTGTTCGTGTATATGGTTACAGGAAGCACAGTGATCTTTTTTTTTTTTTTTCTCGCCCATTTATAAAAGTGCCGAAAAAAAACGAAATACATTTTGTGTTCTGTTGTCCATGTTTTGGATGATCTCAGGAGACAGTTAATTCATCAAAAATATTGTACACATCCTTTAACTACTTATGGCATCCTCAAGCGAAACTACCATAAAACGTTTCGCTGTTACCTTGTACAAGCCATTTGAAGTTCGGAGTATAAGAAGTAGTTAGGAATAAGTTGTTGTGTACTGTTTGCTATCTAGTTTGTCCATTACCTGATGCACATCGTTGGACATTCGATGAATTTTGTTCTTGTTTCCTGTTTCTTCTTTGAACAGATATGTTCACAGCATCCCCTTCATTCGGGACCACAGTCTATATGAATTAAATAAATACCCGTTCCGTTCCTCCCTCTCTCTCTCCCCTCTCTGTCTGTCTGTCTGTCTGTCTGTCTGTCTCTCTCTCTCTCTCTCTCTCTCTCTCTCCTCTCTCTCTCTCTCTTTCTCTCTCTCCGCCTCCTCTTTTTCTGTTTCTTTTTTCTATTCATCTCTTCTGTTCTTAATGTTCTTTCTCCATTTCTCTCTTCCTCCGTTGAGTTGTGCTTAAGGTTAGCAACAAATTTCATAGTCGTACAATCAAACAAATGCACATGTACGTTAACGATTTCCCTCTGTGTGTGTGTGTGTGTGTGTGTGTGTGTGTGTGTGTGTGTGTGTGTGTGTGTGTGTGTGCGTGCGTGTGTGTGTGTGCGTGTGTGGTGTGTGCGTGTGTGTATGTGTGTGTGTGTGTGTGTGTGTGTGTGTGTGTGTGAGAGAGAGAGAGAGAGAGGAGAGAGAGAGAGAGAGAGAGAGAGAGAGAGAGAGAGAGAGAGAGAGAGAGAGACTATGCTTGCGCGTGTGAGTCCGTGCGTGTCTCCTCTCTCTCTCTCTCTCTCTCTCTCTCTCTCTGCGTGTCTCTCTCTCTCTCTCTCTCTCTCTCTCTCTCTCTCTCTCTCTTCCCCTCTCCCCCCTTCTCTCTCTCTCTCTCTCTCTGGCTCTCAGTACACACTCCACCTTGTCTTTCACCAACACTCCAACAGAAATTACGAGCCATTGAAAGCAGTTAAATCGCCACTGCCGTGCGTTTCACGGAGACACTCCAACAGACACGCTGACAATGCCCATGAGAGAGAGACGAGAGAGAGAGAGAGAGAGAGAGAGAGAGAGAGAGAGAGAGAGAGAGAAATGGCGCTGAAGGTAAACCAAAGGTGATCTCCCACCCCTGACCCACCCTTTCTTCCGACTTCCGCACCCCTCACCTCAACCTCCCCTCTCTCCTTCCCCCCCCCCCCCCTTCTCATGTGTGAGAGAAGAAAACACGAACATAAAGATACTCCCCACCTACCCCACCCCTCCCACCCCGGGCCCCCACCACCCCGCTATTCGCCCCAACGCTGTGAAGCCTCTAGAACAAGATCAAACGGAGGTTAACCCTCCATACCGGCCTAAACTCTTCCCTCTCTCCCCCTGCTCCCCATATCCCCCCCTGCCTCACCCCTCCCCTCCCTCTCTTCACCCCGCAAATTTTCTCCCTCGCACACACTGTACCCTCCCCTAACACCATCCCCTTCAAGACTTCACGCACGCTCTCTTCAGTTAGGATGTATTGTTCTGGTGAAAAAAGGGAGTGGGGGGAAGGAGAAAGAGAGGTGGGGGAATAACGGTTGAAAAAAATGCCGCCTATTGGGTTGCAAAAAAAAAAAAAAAAAAAATGGTGTGTGTGTGTGTGTGTGTGTGTGTGTGTGTGTGTGTGTGTGTGCGCGCGCGCGTGCGTGTGCGTGTGTGTGTGTGTGTGTTATTCTACAGTGTTTTTTTTTTTTAAATTCAGATGTCCTGAAGGTGCATTTCATTTGACTTTGAAAAACGTGTAGAAGGAGAAAAAAATTGTGAGTAAAAGAGACTTTGAAAGGCAAAGAAGGAGAGAGAGAGAGAGGGAGAGAGAGAGAGAGAGAGAGAGAGAGAGAGAGAGAGGAGAGAGAGAGAGAGAGAGAGTACATTCCCTCAGAAGGGGAATACAGACGAAACGTGACCAGTCATTAGCATCATACTACAAATCTTAATTCAGAAAACACTTCGCCTTTCGCAAGCCTTGTACAGATAGACAGCCAACTGCTCTACACTACGTCATTTCTGATTGACATTGACAAGAGAAAAACTTGAAGAACAAGGTGCAGTACAAGATCTCTGTGAAATAAATTGTTCTCTCACATCACGACATTCTCGGAAATGGAATTCAAAATGCACTTGATCTACTCTTGACCGTCGACATGAGGGACTCACTATATTACATACCGTAACTGGTCTGGAACAACGAAAAAAAAAAAAAACCCAAAAACAAAAGAAACAAAAAAACAAGATGCAAAGCATATTACTTACTCCCAGTTTAGATCTATTTTGAATACGCGCGTGTGTGTGTGTGTGTGTGTGTTGGGGGGAGGGGGGGGGGGGGGGGGGACGTCATCATGAAACTTGCGTTATTTGAAAAAAAAAAAAAAAAAAAAACACGTCACAATCAAACATGCGTCACAATGTATTTCATCACTGAGATAAGAAATCGGAGAGGTACTTACAGAGATATTCCATAAAGAAGAAAAACCGTTTTGGGCCGTTATAGCCGTTAGTAACGGCTATTCTGGTCAAATAAAACATCGGGCATCATCCGTGACCCATAATGAACATACTACAAATTTTCTGAAAGATCGGCCCAGAAGTTTTGTCTGGAGCGAGTTGAACACATTTTGACCACGGACAGACAGACAGACAGATAGACAGCATTTCTTCGTTCCCATTGCAAAGTAGTCCCTGTTCTATAAGAACTGGGAGTACAAAACGAATGCTTAAAAACGCTGATTTTAAATGTTGACACACTATTCTTCAAAAAACTGGTCCACATGCACTGACAGATTTATCTGTTGACACACTTTCTTCAAAAGCTGGTCCACATGCACTGACAGATTTATATGTTGACACACTATTCTTCAAATGCTGGTCCACATGCACTGACAGATTTATATGTTGACACACTATTCTTCAAATGCTGGTCCATATGCACTGACAGATTTATCTGTTGACACACTATTCTTCCAATGCTGGTCCACATGCACTGATAGATTTATCTGTTGACACCACGATCTTCCAATGCTGGTCCACATGCACTGACAGATTTATCTGTTGAACACATATTCTTCCAATGCTGGTCCAACATGCACTGACGGATTTATCTGTTGACACACTATTCTTCCAGTGTGCTGGGACCACATGCACGACAGATTTATCTGTTGACACACTATTCTTCAAATGATGGTGGGGTCCACATGCACTGACAGATCAGGCTGGAGAGAATGCAGAACAAGAAACATCAGAGGTTGTGTAGACTGTCATTGTTTTCCACATGGACATTCCAGTTTTGCCATCAACGGCCAGTTAGTCTCTTGAAGAAGAAGAGAAGAGAAGAAGAAGAAGAAGAGAAAGAAGAGAGAGAAGAGAGAGGAGAGACGAGAGAGAGAGAGAGAGGAGAGAGAGAGAGAGAGAGATAGGAGAGGGAGACGAAGAGAGAGAGGGAGAGAGAGAGGGGAGGAGAGAGAGAGAGAGAGAGGGAGGAGGGAG
>JADBJO010007654.1:82500-95000 GCA_016801955.1 Conus betulinus | reverse complement strand
CAATGCCATTGAAAAAAAAACACAAAACAACAAACAAACAAAAAACAGAGAACGTTAGAGACGGAGAAAACAAACAAAGAACAACTTGAGAAAGCCAGGTTTTCATTCGCTTTTTCTCGATGACTCAAATCCAAATAAACACACAAAACGAGATCTAAAGTACAGCGAATTATTTAGAGCCTAAGGAGGGAGGGGTTACGTGAGTATCAGCGCGCGCGCGCAGCCAAGAACAGTCAGTTAGCGCCCAGGCTGGCCACGGATAGGACCGTGCACGCGACATACAACAAAATATTAAAGATTTCATTTACAGTAATTATAAAATCGACGAACAGTGGATAATAACAATCGGTGAAGGGTTATATATTTGCACATTTTTTTGTTTGTTTGAACATAAAAATAATCTAGTTTGAGGGGTAAGTACGTCACCTTTCTACGTAAGTCTAGTTTAAGTTTTCAGTTCAATAGCTGTACAAAACAGACAAGTGAATTTTCGACACAAAATCTTCATCAGATATGACAAGTTGCAAACAAACATGAACAAAACAGTACAGCCCTTTTTTGGCTGTCAGGGGAGACAATCAGCAAAGAACAGAAGACTTGTCTCGTCTGATGAAGACTTTGTGTCGAAAATTCATGTGTCTGTTATGTACAGTCTATTAACTTTGTGTTACTTTACATCTTGTTTGTGTGTGTGTGTGTGTGTGTGTGTGTGTGTGTGTGTGTGTGTGTGTGTGTGTGTGTTTTGTATTTTGAGCCATTTTCAGCAACACAGCAATCTGTTTTCATTCACCTTTTCCCCGATCAAACTCCGCTTCATCTCAAGATAAGCAAGAAAGAATGGTGTATTCATGGGCTGAAGGTAAAGATAGGAAATCCTTCTACAATTAGCTTTTTTTTTACTTTCTAAATGGCACTAAAACAAAACAACAACAACAACAACAAACAACAAACCTAACGTCTTTTTTTTTTTATTGGTAGAAAGAACGGCCGGAAATGTGACTCTTGCAGCCTCTCCTCCCATGGTGTAGGAGAGGAATGGGATGTTGACAGTTGGCCATGTGTCACGTCATAACTGCCACGCCCCAACCATTGTGCAAGGAGAGAAAGAGGAAGAGAGAGGAAGTGCTGTATGAAAGCATACTATCTGCAAAAGACAATAATTACTATCTGCATGGACAGAAAGCATTCCTATCACTTTACACTAAGAAAATAGGTAATTCGGGTAGTAATTATTATCTTCATGCTTAAAAAACAAAAAACAAACAAACAACAAACAAACAACAACAACAAAAATGATTACTGAAACACAGTTATTTTGACCTGAAAATAGCTGATCATTCTGAAAGAAAGCACTGCTACTATTTTACACACACACAAAAAGGATATTCGGGTAATAATTACCATCCTCAGGCAGAAAACAAAACCAATGATAACTGCAAAGCAGTTATTTTGATCTGAAAATAGCTGATTATTCCGGAGAGAAAGCGTTCCTGCTATTTTGCTGTTAGAAAATAAGAAATACGGATAAAAATTATTATTTTTCATGCTAAAACAAAACCAATGATTACTAAAAAGCAGCAGTTATGTTGATCTGGAAATAGTTGGTTATATACGATGGAACTAAAATGACATTTTTTTTACGTGGAAATTTTTATTTTCCAATGACAAGCAGCTTTTCTCACTGAAAGAAAATTCAGTGACGATTAGCCTTTTTTTTTTTTTTTTTTTTGGTTTGTTTGTCAGAATTACTTTTATTTTTTTCAAAATGTCAGAACAACGTTTTTTTTAGTTGTTGTGCGAAAACAGCCACCAATCGCTTAGAAATGGTTTTCTTTTCATTTAAAAACAATTTATGTGGGGTGAATCTTTTGCATAGTAATACTCTGTTCCCAAAAGAAAAACAGTTGTTTCTTTGGAGTTCGGTAGTTGCGGTTCTTTTGTTGTTGTTGCTGCTGCTGTTGGTGTTGTTGTTGTTGTTGCTGCTGCTGTTGCTGCTGCTGCTGCTGTTGTTGTTGTCGTCGTCGTCGTTGTTGATGTTGTTTTAAAAGTCAAATCAGTAGTTGTCGTCGTTTTCTTGAAGAAAAGTCCGGTTTTCGCGTGAAAACAGTGTGAAAAACTGTAATTCCTACCATTTGTAGCTAGCATGCTGCCATATAGCGGGCTGGACAACATCAAGGAAAGGACTACTGTGAGCTTCTCCAACCTTTCAGTTGTAGGACAACTGTGAGCACCCCCAGCCTTTCAGTTGTAGGACAACTGTGAGCACCCCCAGCCTTTCAGTTGTAGGACAACTGTGAACATCCCCAGCCTTTCAGTTGTAGGACAACTGTGAGCATCCCAGCCTTTCAGTTGTAGGACAACTGTGAACATCCCCAGCCTTTCAGTTGTAGGACAACTGTGAGCATCCCCAGCCTTTCAGTTCTACAACTGTGAACATCCCCAGTCTTTCAGTTGTAGGACAACTGTGAACATCCCCAGCCTTTCAGTTCTACAACTGTGAACATCCCCAGCTTTCAGTTGTAGGACAACTGTGAACATCCCCAGCCTTTCAGTTTGTCCAACTGTGGACCTCCCTACAACTGTGGACATCCCCAGTCTTTCAGTTGTAGGACAACTGTGAACATCCCCAGCCTTTCAGTTGTAGGACAACTGTGAGCATCCCCAGCCTTTCAGTTGTAAGACAACTGTGAGCATCCCCAGCCTTTTCAGTTGTAGAGGTGAGACAGCCTGTGAGGACACCCCCCCAGCCTTTCAGTTGTACAAACTGTGAGCATCCCCAGTCTTTCAGTTGTAGGACAACTGTGAACATCCCCAGCCTTTCAGTTGTAGGACAACTGTGAACATCCCCAGCCTTTCAGTTCTACAACTGTGAGCATCCCCCCAGCCTTTCAGTTCTACAAACTGTGGGCATCCCCAGCCTTTCAGTTGTAGGGACAACTGTGGACATCCCCAGCCTTTCAGTTCTACAACTGTGGACCCAGCCCAGTTCACAACTGTGGAACATCCCCAGCCTTTCAGTTGTAGGACAACTGTGAACATTTTCATCCCCAGTTTTCAGTTGTAGGACAACTGTGAACATCCCCAGCCTTTCAGTTCAGTTCTACAGTTGTAACTGTGGACATCCCCAGCCTTTCAGTTCTACAACTGTGAACATCCCCAGCCTTTCAGTTCTACAACTGTGTCTGACATCCCCAGCCTTTCAGTCCCTGTGAACATCCCCAGCCTTTCAGTTGTAGGAACACCTGTGAACATCCCACATCCCAGCCTTTCAGTTCTACAACTGTGGACATCCCCAGCCTTTCAGTTGTAGGACAACTGTGAACATCCCCAGGATTTCAGTTCTACAACTGTGGACATCCCCAGCCTTTCAGTTGTAGGACAACTGTGGACATCCCCAGCCTTTCAGTTGTACAACTGGGACAACCTGTGTAGGACAACTGTGGCCATCCCAGCCTTCAGTTCTACAACTGTGGACATCCCCAGTTCCAACTGTGGACATCCCCAGTTGTAGGACAACACATGAGGACAACTGTGACATCCCCAGCCTTTCAGTTCTACAACTGTGGAGAACATCCCCAGCCTTTTGTCGGTGGGTATTCTAAAAAGTATCTTACACTGAAAGAACATGATGGTGGGTGTTTGAAAATGAGGGCTGTCAAAAAAAGGGTCCACGCAAAAACAACATGAAACGAGGAGGATATTATAATTGTACTAGAATCAATAGACCCCAAAATGCTCCCAAAAAGAATTTGAAATCATCCAAACACCCTAGATTTACAATGACCGATATGTCAGTATCTGTAGACTGAAAAGGTAACTCAGAAAGGAAGAACATGGAAATGAGGCGAAAAAAAAAAAAAAACCTGGATTGTAGAGCCATTGACATATATTTTACATGTCACGCACCTCTGTCTTCACGAGCAAACCCAGTCCGCGGAGATCATGAAACTAATAGGGTTGGGTCAGGTTACGTTCAGACTTCACGACATTGCTGACACAGTAACGCTAGGACGAGGAATTTGATGTCATAAGGAAGTATAGCAGACGCGGAAAAGCATGACAGAAGAATATGGGAGATGGGGATCTATGTAACACAATCCTGTTACCACCAGCACGACATCATAACGACAGCAAGGGTATACGAGCGAGCAGACCGGTAGAAACAACAGCTACAACAGCAATAACAACAAGAACGAAGAGAATAATGGATAAAGAAAAGACGCACCCTAGAAACGGGGAAAGCATTTTCAACAACTGATTACCGTTCTTCTTTTTGTACTCACAGTTCTTATAGAACAGGGAGTACTATACGATGGAACGAAGAAATGCTCTCTCTCTCTCTCTCTCTCTCTCTCTCTCTCTCTCTCTCCTCTCTCTCTCTCTCTCTCTGTGTGTGTGTGTGTGTGTGTGTGTGTGTGTGTGTGTGTGTGTGTGTGTGTGTGTGTGTTTGCTTGTGTGTGTCTGTCTGTCTGTCCGTCCGTGGTAAAAATGTGTTCGCTCGCTCCAGACAAAACTGTTGGACCGTCTTTCTGAAAATTTGTAGATAAATATATATATTCATTATGGGTCACGGATGATGCCCGATGTTTTATTTGACCAGAATAGCCGTTACTAACGGCTGTAAATGATAATTTTGTCATGTACGGTTTAAGCAATCACGGTTTATAAACTTAAGTGTAACCTATTCTTGTAAGTCTTCGGTAGTATAGTAGATTGTGTCCCTGCCTGTCACGCGAGAGACCCGGGCTCATTTCCCCGCCGGGGACAACAGCTTTGTTTCTTTTCTCTTAAAAATTTCTACCACCAAAAGGGAGATAGTGACTGATTTATATATATATATATATATATATATATATATATATATAATCTTTTTGTTGCACTACTACTTACTGGGAGTACATTTATATGCTTGCATCTTGTTTTTTTTTCTTCTTCTTCTCCCTTTTTATTAGATCGCCCTCTAGTAGCAACCCGCATTTCACTCAGAGAAAGATGCTTTGACAATAAAGTAACCCAGCCCCACTCCTCAATGCTCAGTCATCAGTCGTCTGGCTCTACTGTCACTGTACAAAGTGAACAGAGGAATAAATGTCTGTCACTCTCAAAACAAACCCGCAAATCGGCCTTGAATTCCGAAATACTACATCAAAAGCACAAAGCTTGTGTACTTCGCCAAAATAATCCTGGACACCAATTAATGTACAACTAAAATGCATCCATTTTAAATCATGTTTTTCCTTTTAAGAACCCTGTAATGTGAAAATTTAAGACATGAGAAATTTTGAAGTGGGGAGAAAAAGATTTAAGGTTTTTAAACGGTTAGAATGTGCATTCACGCACGATCATAATATTGCTTGTGATTCAAAACATTTCCAGATCAGAAGAAAATGCATTAAGCGTCCTCAAACAAATAAGAGATCATGCAAAAGTTTTCAAGAAAAAAAAAACTTGTTTATTTACATTCCAAGCCTGATCTTTCAAAAATGGAATCTGAGTTCCAGCAGCGTTGTATTCGCAACGAAATAATCAGAAACACGACTGCTTTAAACTTTGCCATGAAAAAAGTTTGTTGAGAAAACATTCAGAATATGAAGTCCCAGATAACTATATGTGTAATGATAACGCGAACCCAGAAACAAGTTCGATTATGTCTGTACCACAAGGGTGTTACAAAACGGTAGACCTGTTTCACTTCGACATATTTAGGAAAGGTGGCGTTTTCTTCGTTTCTCACGTGATACAGATTTATCCGAAAAAGATTCTGAAATCGTGTCAGCGTCTGTTCGTGTAATGACATGCTCTAGTTTGGCAAAATATGTTTCGAGAAATTGGCGTCATGAGCTAACGCACAGCGCCAGTGGTTGATGTGTGATATCTGCTTCGCGTAAAGGAAAAAAAAAAAGCACAATTAAAAACAGGCCCGCCTCAAAATGTTACCACCGTCAAAGTTCCGATCGGCTGACGACAAGTAGCCCCTGTAACACCAGCTGCTGGATGATCGCAGGATCAATTCCCGTGAGAGTCAACTATTTGTGGGATTTTCCTGACCCGACCAGGCTCCCATCCAGAGTGGAGTTAGCTTTGGGGCTCAGCCGGGAAGACTGGGACCACACAGTTGATCTTTGTCCACTTGGTGGATGCGTCTTTGAGAGTGTAGCTCACACTTCCTGACCAACACTACAGGTGTCTGTATCTCTCGGGCCTGGCTGGCGCTGGGATATGTTATGATGGTGAACATAGAGTACAGCCCTGTCATGCAGTCTTAGACCAGAATGGAAAACCGTAGCATCATCTTCATCGGCAAACGTCATCCTCATTGATGCATTAAAAAGACATTTCAACCCTGTGACCTTTCATGCCCTGCTTTCATGGTGACCAGTGTCGACTCACCCTTTGTTTAATTCTGTCCTCAGCTTTCATGGTTAAAGTTTCGAAGACCTTTGTCTGTCGGGGTCAGCGGTACAAAAATTTAAAAAGACTGTCGTTGGACAGACACGGTGGCGCCCTCTAGGGGAGAACTCACTCACGCCCGGCCCTGCGACTAAGCCATTAGTGGCGTGGGTAGGGTGCTTAGTAGGTGATGTCCTGCATATTTTTGGATCAGAACAGGCGCCACTGAATGACACGGAAGTGATTCGACAGCAGTGCAGTGTCTCCTCTGGTGGGTTGCCTCTTGACGACGACATTGACTCTCCCCAAGAGCTGCCAGTGCTGGAGCTGCGGCTGGATGGGCCGGGCTGTGGCTGTGGACTGGGGAATGAGCGACGTGGGTGCAATGCCAATGAATCAGCACAGATGATGGAACAACCCCCCCCCCCCCCCCTCCCTTACTGCCCCCTCCCCTCCCCCCCCCCCCCCCCCCCCTCAAAAAAAATCTCTTGACAAGAGAAAGGAGCCCCCCAAAGTGGTCCCCAAGGCAGAGAAGGCCTTGAGGCATCAAAAAGACTGACAACTAAACTCACGACCCCGTCATCATGTTCTAAAGCTGTTTTTGCTTCTTTTTTTTTTAAACAGAACTTTTAATTACGCAGTATGACATGTAGTCTTCTTCTTCGCACAGGCAAATCGGTGATTCCAAGACCCCAACACATCGGCCTACAAAACGAGAACCTGACGGTTTCTCAGGCAGTATTTCAGAGAGTCTGCATACAAACGATCGTTGTTGTTGTTATTGATGTTGTTTTTTTTTTCCCCGACTGCTCCTCATTTGGGACCAAGCCTGCAGTCTATGTGATACCATGGACACAGCAAGTTTCCAGTCCTGTGTTCTCATACGCAATGGCGAGTATTCCCTTACCGAAGCTCTAAAACTTTCGCTTCTAACGTTATGTCTGAACACTGGCGCACGGTTTACCTCTAAAGTGTTAGCGGTGTGAATGAGAAAAAAAAAAACTACGGCAGCCCACCGGGAGGAAGAAAATCTTTTCCAGACCTCTAAGCGACAAACATTATCTTGTTTAGATGGCAGATTAAGTGAATTTTAAACAGAAGGAAACAGAATCAGAGACCAGTGGGGTTTTTTTTTTTCTGCGTTCTTGTTATTCGCCTCAATGTCTTTTATGTATAGAAACCTGTGTGTCGGGTGGTGTGAGTCACCGAACGGTGTCAACTGCCAGCGAATGGTACTCATCGACATCTCTACTTGTCTGTTGACAGGCTTACCTGTTCCCTATTATCATTTGGGTGAAGTGTGTGTGTGTGTGTGTGTGTGTGTGTGCGTGTGTGTGTGTGTGCGTGTGTGTGTGTGTGTGTGTGTGTGTGTGTGTGTGTGTGTGGTGTTGTGTGAGTGTGTGCGTGCGTGCGCGTGTGTGTGTGCGTGCGTGCGTGCGTGCGCGCGCGTGCGTGCGTGCGTGCGTGCGTGCGTGCGTGTGTGTGTGTGTGTGTGTGTGTGTGTGTGTGTGTGTGTGTGTGTGCAACAAGGCAGAGGTTTTGCAGCTACTTCGGTTGTTGGAAAATTACCTCCGTGAGGAGTAAAACTCTCGACTACCAGCGAGGGGGGTGGAAAAGAGAGAGAGAGAGAGAGAGAGAGAGAGAGAGAGCTGAGAGAGAGAGAGAGAGAGAGAGGAGGGGTGGGGAGGGGAGAGAGAGGGAGGGAGGGAGAGACAGATAGGACAGACAGAATGATACAGAGACGGACGAGCGAGAGAGACAGAGACAGAGTAAGAGAGAGAGTGACAGAGAGATAGGGAGAAAGAGAGAGACAGAGATAGAGAGACGGAAATCAAGGGACAGAGATCGAGAGACAGAGATCGAGAGACAGAGATCGAGAGACAAGAGATCGAGACACACACACACACACACACACACCACACACACACACACACCAGAGAGAGAGAGAGAGAGAGAGAGAGAGAGAGAGAGAGAGGAGTAGAAGAGAGAGAGAGAAAGAGATCCCAAACTGTGGATTCGAACCCCGAGCATAACCGAATATTTCCCTACCCCCTTCAATCTTTGCAGAAGTGTGGGCACTGTCATCGTTCACCACCCCCAACCTCATCCCTTTCCGTGCCCCCCACCCTCCTATCCACCTGCCGTTGTCAAATGCCGCCGCAAATGGACGCTCCGGAGGAGGAGGCGGAGGAGGAAGCAAGCACACGCCCGGATCGATCAGGACGTGAATTACCGGCCACCACGCTTTCCTCTTTCATCACTGTCCTGGCCGATATGACTGACAGCACTGCCAACGGCACCCCCGCGGAGGACACTGTGACCATTTTATGGACATACAAGCCTTGAGAACGGCCTCTCTCTCTCTCTCTCTCTCGCTCCTCCACCGCTCTCTCTCTCTCTCTCTCCCTCTCATCGCTCTCTCTCCCTCTCTCATCCCTCCTCACCCTCTTCGTCCCTCTCTCTTTCTCTCTCTCCTCTTTCTCCTCCTCTCCTCTCCTCACTCCTCTTTCTCCTCTCGATCTCTCTCCATCTCTCTCTCTCTCTCCTCTCGACCTCCATCTCTCGCTCTCTCCTCTCTCTCTCTCCTCTCTCTCTCTCTCTCATCTCAGTCTAGTTATATAAGAGTTTGTCTTCGCTGAACAGTGGATTCTTCCTGTCCACAGTCACAGCGTGTTATTAAAGAAAGACTATTGTTTTGAAGATCGATCGCAATTGCTTATTCAATCAGAGTTGCTTGCCTTGACCAGCTGATTGTGAAGGTGATGTATTAGATAGTTCGTTCGTTGCGGGATGAGAGAGAGAGGAGAGAGAGAGAGAAGAGAGAGAGAGAGAGAGCTAGTAGAGAGAGAGAGATAGGAGAGAGAGAGATAGAGATGATGCTTATAGCCCAGCCGACCGGTATAGAGGACATATTATGGATGTCACCGCGTTGAAGTCAAGTCTGGAGTCACATTTTAACACACACACACACACACACACCACACACACACCCACACCACACACACACTTCATTCAAACACACACCTTCTAAAAACACACCGGGAACTTCGTTAAAATATTTCTCCTGTAAAATCTTAGATTAATTGAAAAATGTTTATTCTCTTTTAGAAACTGTAAAAAAAAAAAAATGATTGAGACATCTCTGAAAACGCCTTTTGTGGAATCTGCTGTAAAGTGTCTGAGTGTAACATCATGCAAATCCCCCAACATTCTAACAGAACAATGTTTTACTGTGAGTGGGGCACATGACATGGAGTACACCACGGAGCTTCTTCACCTTTTAACAAAATAAGAATGGGCGCAAAAAGAGTGGCCTGTGTGCAAACGGCACAAGGGACATGTTTCTTTGTTACAGCCGCCCCTCTCTCTCTCTCTCCTCTCTCCGCCCTCCTCTCTCTCTCTCTCCCCCTCTATCTCTCTTTTCCCTCTCTCTCTCTCTCTCTGTCTCTCTGTCTGTCTGTCTGTCTCTCTCTCTCTCTCTCTCCTCTCTCTCTCTCTCTCCTCTCCTCGTCTCTCTCTCTCTCTCAATAACTCTTTCAGGTTGTGACAGATCTGGAAGCGTTTGGTATTCGTCTGCGAGTTCCCTTCCTCTTGACATACGGGGAAAGGAAAGATACAAGAAATAGCGAGAACTTCGCTGTGCTCGTCGAAGGGCAAGTCTTCACATGTGGGGTTTGGGGGACCACATGAAGGCCTGTGACTTCAGGAAGACATATCGTTCTCCCACTTTTTTTTCCTGCCCATCATCTGGCCTCCTCTTTCTGTCTGGAATTTCTCCTGTTGGACTCCATTCACTTTATCCCTTGCTCCTCTCTCTCTCTCTCCTCCTCTCTCTCATCTCTCTCTCTCTCTCTCTCCCTCCTCTCTCTCCTCTTCTCTCCTCTCTCTCTCTCTCTCTCTCTCCTCTCGTCTGTGTGTGTGTGTGTGTGTGTGTGTGTGTGTGTGTGTGGTGTGTGTGTGTGCTGTCTCTTGTCTCTCTATCTATATCACTCTATCTATGTCTCGCGCCTTCTCTTCTGTTCTCTCTCTCTCTCTCTCTCTCTCTCTCTCTCTCTCTGTCTTTGTGCTTTTTATCTCTTTGTCTCTCTCCGTCTCTCTTCTTTGTCTTGTGTCTGTCCTGTCTGTCTGTCTGTCTGTCAGTCTGTCTCTCTCTCTCTCTCTCTCTCTTTGTGCTCTCTCTCTTCTTTTCTCTCTCTCTCTCTCTTCTCTCTCTCTCTCTGTCTTTGTGCCTTTGTCTCTTTGTCTCTCTCCGTCTCTCTCTTTATCTGTCGGTCTGTCTCTCTCTGTCTCTGTCTGTCTGTCTGTCTGTCTGTCTGTCTGTCTCTTCTCTCTCTCTCTCATTCTCTCTCCTCATCTCTCTCTCTCTCCTCTCTCTCTCTTCTCCGCCCGTCCGTCTACCCCTTCCCCTTCCCTTATACGGAGTGACATGTGGACAGAATGGACACAGTCAACTGCACATCTCACAGCATGTCGGTGCATCAACAGTGACATTGTTCTCCATTTTTCTTTTGAAGTTCGTATAGCTTTTCTACCCATTTACTATTTCTTCCTTCGTGAAGAATCATCAAAAAGACATGGATGTACAGATCTCAATGGCGCAGTCTCTCTCCTCTCTCTCTCCTCTCTCTCTCTCCTCCTCTCTCTCTCTCTCTCCTGTCTGTCCTGTCTGTCTGTCTGTCTGTCTGTCTCTCTCTCTCTCTCAGTCCTCTCCTCTCTCTCTCCTCTCTCTCTCTCTCTCTCTCCAGTGTATGTATGACATTGTAAAAAACGTATTCTTCTGAAGCTGAAGTACCCCTCATTCCTCTGCCTCATTCCTCTGTCTTTCTCTCTCTTTTTCTCTTTTTTTTTTCTTTTGTCTTTCAGTCGTTGGACTATTTTCCTTACGCACAGACAACTCCCATCTATGTCTTGGCGTCTTCATGGGACTCACTGCCTTAAACGAACTGAACGTATTTTGACTGGCATAGGAGAGAGAGAGAGAGAGAGATAGGAGAGAGAGAGAGAGTGGAGAGAGAGAGAGAGAGAGAGAGAGACAGACCCAGACAGACAGAGACAGAGACAGAGAGACAGAGAGGGACAGAGAGAAACAGACAGACAAAGAGACAGCGGGAGAGACAGACAGACAGACAGACAGGCAGGCAGACAGATAGAGAAAAAGGCAGACAGTGCAGATAGACAAAGAGAGAGAGGAGAGAGAGAGAGAGAGAGAGAGAGAGAGAGAGAGAGAGGAGAGACGATAAACACAGAGGAGAGGGGCAGGGCAGGACAGAGACAGAAAACACAGACAAAAAGCAGAGAGAGACAGAGAGAGAGAAAAGAGAGAGAGCGAGAGAGAGAGAGAGAGAGAGAGACGAGACAGAGAGAGAGAGAAAGACAGAGACAGAGAGAGAAGGAGAGTGAGAGAAATACAGACAGACAGACAGACAGTCAGACAGAGAAAAAGGCAGACAGACAATACAGATAGACAAAGAGACGAACAGAGAGAGCGATAAACAGACAGACAGACAGACAGGCAGGCAGGCAGACAGACAGACAGGCAAAAAAGCACAGAGAGAGAGAGAGAGAAAGAGAGAGAGAGAGAGAGACACACACACACACACACACACACACACACACACACACACACAGAGACAGACAAACAAAGACCGACTAACGGACAAACAGAGAGACAGACAGACACAGGGACGGACAGATAGACAGTGAGTCATCCAACCAAACATAGCGCAATGGTCTACGCTTCTCAACACTCGCCCCCACCACCACCACGCCCTCCCCCCACCCCCACCCCACCCCCACCCCCTTTTTTTTTTTTTTTTTTTTTTGACATTCTTCTTCTCCTTCAGCTGCGAGAGAAGTCACCATACGGAAGAACACTTCACCCACCAGATTCCTCCACTTCTATCGGCTGTGTGTGTGTGTGTGTGTGTGTGTGTGCTAATGTCTGGGTGGTCTCTCTGTCATTGGTTTTGCCCCGCCCCATTCTGCAAACCTGTCAATCAATCCAGCGTGGGATCTGTCTCCCCCCCCTCCGCCTCCCTCCTCCCTCAACAAGAAAGAAAATAGGTGTAAAGTACAAAGACAAACAGGGGAAAAAAAAGAGTCAAATAGAC
>JADBJO010007654.1:50000-62500 GCA_016801955.1 Conus betulinus | reverse complement strand
GTTTTGTTTTGTTTTGCTTTTTTGTTTGTTTGTTTTTTTGCTACATGTTGTTTTGTTTTGTTTGTGTTAAGTTAAAGGTTGACTCTGTGTGTGTGTGTGTGTGTGTGTGTGTGTGTGTGTGTGTGGTGTGTGTATGTGTGTGTGTGTGTGGTTGTGTATGTATGGGTGTGTGTGTGTGTGTGGTGTGTGTGTGTGTGGTGTGTGTGTGTGAAGTGCACAATGCGCGTGGGGTATGCCGTGCACTGAGATTACTGTCGAGGTACATTTTCTTTCAGAACACAGGCATCGAAAACTTCTCCAAAAAGAAAGAAAGAAAAAAAACAACAACAAACAACAAAAAACAAAAGCCAGAACAAAATACTTCTCTCTTTCCCTTTCTCTCTTCCTTCTCCACTATTCATTTCTCACACCAAAAACAAACCTACGAACACTCTGCCACACACACACACACATGCACAACATTCACACAAAAAGCCCATCACTTCAACACCCCAACCTCCACCACACCCACACCATCCACTCCATCATCAACACAACCCCCACCAGTTACATCTGTCCCTCACACGACGCACGCAAGCACTGCACCGTGCAACGCGCGCACGCACACACCAAGCACAGCACACACACCCCACAACACCCCCACACAAACCACAAACACAACCACGACTGCGCGCGCGCGCAACAGATAGAGAAGAGAGAGAGTGGGACACTTAACAGAAAGGGCCATGTCTAATTGCTAAAAAAAAAAAAACCCCATCCGGTTGATGCGCTGGATGCGCCGCCGCGACGGCGCGGCGCGCAAGCAATTAGTGGGCTGTGTGTGTGTGTGTGCTGTGTGAGTCTGTGGAGGTCCCTGCTGTGTTACGGCAGAGATTGACGTGCGGCCCCCATGCTGTGCCCGAATGTGGTGCATGTGTGTTGTGTGTGTGCTGCTGTGTGTGTAGTGCGTGCTTGTGCCTGTACCAGTGCAGTGCGTACTGACGTGTGTGTGTGTGTTGGTGCACTGTGTGAGTCTGTTTTACATATACCCCTTTCATCTAACCCCAGCCCGACGCTAGTATATGCTTCATCAATTCTCATTTTTCATCAGAGAAGAAGGATGAAGTGAATTAAGCCCCCCCACTCCCCCCATTCTCCCCACCTCCCCACTTCATCCACCTCTCATTCATGTGCATCACAAAATACGAAAAAAAAAAAAAAAATCCCTCCTCTCCCCATCCTCCCTTTTCGAAAAAAAAATAAAAAACACCGAATCGTTTCTTCTTTCACGATGAAAAAGCACAGCACCACACACACCACACACACCACACACCACAAGAAGAGAGAGATAGAGATGAGGAGAGTGAAGAGGGGAGAGAGAGACGCCGGGACGGGGGGCGGGAGGAGTGAGGTGAGAGGGAGCGGGAGGGGTTGAGAGAGAAGAGTGAGAGTGAAGAGCGGAGGAGGGAGATAGAGACGGAGAGGGGAGAAGACTGGGAGAGCGATGTAGGAAACCAGAGAAGAGAAACAGAGAAAGACAGAGACAGAGAAACCGACGGACCCCTCCCTAAAAGTGACTGCTCACACACAGGGGACACGAAAAAAACAAAAACACACCAAAACAAAACAAAAAACCGCCAAACAAAACAAAATACGTTCCAGGCGACTATCACATCATGACAAGGTCGACAGACCCCACAAAACTGGCATCTGCGGCCAAATTATCACCCGAGCAACCGAAGAACATCCCGTAAAGATTGCGGCAGACGATTTCCCGCGTGGATTTTAAAAAATTACCGGCTAAAGGTGAAAGCACACTGGGTCGTTGTTGGCTGGTCCGAGGGCGGACAGTCATCTTGGCATGCAACGAGGTGATGAGGTGCTTTTTTTGCAGGGGGGGGGGTAGACCCGTGGGGATGGGGGTGGGGTGGGTGGGGGGGGGGGGGGGGGGGGGGGGGCAGTGAGTGCCGTGAGGACAAGGAGCGAAGCATTTCGCGCTGTTGACCCGTGGACAGGCCCGACGCCCAGAATGGCCTGACTGATTGTTCATGTCTTTATGTTTTCGATCGAACGTGTGGTGTGTGTGTGGTGTGTGTGTGTGTTCTATCCTTTTTTGTGAAAGGTTTTCGTTCAATTGCTCTCGCTCTCTCTCTCCTGCTCTCCCTTCTCTCTCTCTCTCTGTCGTTTACTTACGTGGAGAGAGGAGAGGGACAGTAACACCCATCCACCCACCCCCACCAACCAAATGCGCGCCCGCGCGCGCGCCCACACACACACACACACACACACACACGCCCATGGTCGGCCGCGCTCGCGCACCCCACCCACCCCATCCCCACAGAGAGAGAGAGAAGAGATAAGACGAGAGAGAGATGGAAGAGAGAGGCACAAGGAAGACTGGCCCAAGAGACACCTGCCCTAACTGTACCTTTTTCGCCGATTCGCTAGTACTTTCCACCCACCACAAACAACGCCAGCATCCAAGTTAGCCTTCCACCCATTAAAATCTCGCAAAAGAGTGGTATTACCACCTGTCTGCCAAGAAACGAAGTTCATTGGCTCATCTTGGAAACAGATTTCGGCAAATTGGAGCTCGTGGTTCAATGAGAAACCCCCCCCCCCCCTCCTCCTCCCCCTCCCCTCGCCCTCGTTTTTTGTTCGTTCGCGTGGTTTAAAAAAGAAGTAGGACTGCATCAGACGAGACGCGGAGAACCACTGACCTTCACGCTTAACGACCTTTCACGATTTTTTCCTGTGACAAAAGCCTACATAAAACCGGTTGCAAGGCTCGGTTTATTTCTTACGGGAAACGCAAGACGACATTGTGCGTGGAAATCACGGGGCGGGCCGCCGTGTCGTTTGCATGTCTTTTCGCGCATGAGAGACATTTCACGACGTGCTCTGCTGTCTGATGAAATGTATACACTCTCTTTGCAGTTCGCATGGTGAGTTGATGACCTGCCAGAGCTGGAGGACACGTGTGGTGTGCCTCGATAGACTCCCGTTTCATGTAAAGTAGCCCTGGCTCAAGGAAGGTACACATGGAGGCACAACCAAGTGCTCAAAGAGATTGTACAAGTAGTCTGGGCTAGTACCAAACACCACAAAAGGGAAAATCAGGACTCCAAAAGCACCCGCAACATTCTTCACGGCAGGAGGCAGCGAATCATGGCCAAGAACAAACGTGCCACTCGGAACATGCCGGCAGAGTCTGCTGGACGGGGCAGCAGAATGACTGGGAGTGCACAGCAGACCTCCCAGAATGGAATAGTCACCCAGAGATTATCAGCAAGAGTGGCATGAGACCAGACATAGTATTACACTCTCAGTCAACCAAGCAGCTGATCATGATCGAGCTCACGGTGCCATATGAGAACAGAATGGAGGCAGCTCAGATCTACAAGGACTGAAAAGTATGCTGATCTGGTAAACAGCCTGAGGAGAGAAGGCTATCAGGTCAAAGTCCTCACTGCAGAAATTGGAGCTAGGGGGTTTTGTGGGACCGTCTGCATACAGCCTCATGAAACAGCTCTCAGTTGCAGGAAGGGAAAAAACCCAAAGCCCTGAAAGCAATGGCAGAAGCGGCAGAGAGGTGTTCAAGTTGGATCTGGTCAAGGAGGAACAAAAGTGAACTTCATAAGGCTTAACTTACTCCTACAAATCAGGTTGTCCCTGTGGCTCAGTGGTTAGTGCGCGAAGTCATTAAGTGGAAATGAGCATGTCCAGAAGGGCATGGGTTCGAATCCCAGTCATGGCTCATCCCAAGATGGGGAACACAACCCCCTAGAGTGTAGATGTCAGGAGCATAAGGGGCCGAAACACCCCCTTGAAGGGGCTTCTCTTCTGAGGACTCTCTCTGCTGCCACGCTCTCCACGAGTTTTCTTTCTACCAATGTAATTAAGAATGAAATGTTTTGGAACAGTTTGTTTTTGTTTTGTTTTGTTTTTGTGAGGGGAGGGGGGGGGGGGGGGGGGGGTCCCTACCACCACCCCACCTTTACTTTTCTCCCTTTTTTTGTTCTTGTTTTTGTTTTTCTTTAGTTTCCTCTTTGTTTCCTTCTTTTTCTTTTTTTTTTTTTAAAATTGTTTTCCTTTATTCCCCCCCCCCCCCCCCCCCTTTTTTTTTTTTTTTTTACCCTTTCACGCCAGACATTCTATTCTGCATAAAATCCCTAATCTGTGGGGCGCAACTTCAAATGAGGCCTGGATCAAATTCTTAGCATGGTTAAAAACTTCGTTTTTCGGGTCAATTTTTGTCTATTGCTACTTGGGGCGATGTCACATGGCAATCCCAAAACAACATTTTTGGCATAACAAGCACCGTATTTCCTGTTAATCCCGTCTGACATAATATTATCTGTAAACAAAAAGCTCTCAAAGCCATTTCACGAAGAAATTCATTTCGCGACGTGCTCTGGCGAAATATGTTTCTTGCATTCCGTGTCACGAGCCAACGAAAGACGCTGTTGATAGACAGGTTATTAAGCCTCCGCTGGCAATTATGTTACGATCGAAGGGACACGTCAAACTCTTCATATGAGAAAAAAAAAAACTTTGTTTAGAATCAATTTCTTTCCATGGCCTGTCAACTTGCGGGGCAAACAAAAGCAACAAATTGAAAAGCGAAAAGAAGCAGCCATCAAAGCCAAGCAGATGGATCGCACTGATAATTCATTTCGTGCAACAGTCAAGTCATTGGCGGTGCTGTGCAAATTCGGTTCGAATGTGTGGCATTTTGCCGTTTTATCTTCTCTCCCTCTACCCCCCCCCCCCCCCCCCCCCCCCCCCCATTTGTGTTTGTTTTACACGTGTGACATACCTTTCAAGAAACAGCTTTAAAAATACCGTGCCGGGTTTTGTTTATTTGTTTTAATTGAACGTGTAACGTACCTTTTTAAGAAACTGCTTTGCAATATTAATTAATCGCTTAAAATCACGTGGGACTCTTTGGAATGAGTTTTCATTTTAGCAGCAGTGTCACGTGACACAAACGTATGTGGAACGGCAGGGCTTTTTTTTTTCGGTGAAACACGCGTTAGTCCACCCAAGAGACGCAAACGATCAAAGAGTGGCTACTCAGTGTTCGGAAGCTGTCTCTGTTGTGCCGGCGTGTCACACAGTGAACTGCTCACAGCAGAATGGCACAAGGTCCAGCACTGACGCTGCACAACCGACAGCCCGACTGCTGCACAGCACCGTAACACTGCTGAGATCCACCCACCTGCTGACCCGCTGTGTGTGTGTGTGTGTGTGTGTGTGTGTGTGTGTGTGTGTGTGTGTGTGTGCTCGCGCGCGTCCTTGCTAAACTTCTCATTTTCTATCGTGTTTTCATTTCTTGACGTGCTCTACTTGAGCAAAACACTGTTCTTTGATTTCTCCTGGAACGTTTTTTTTTTTTTTTTTTTTTTTTTTTTTTTACATAGTCGGAAGTCTTGTTTTCCAATCGACGTATTGAAAGACGAGGCTCGACGAGGCCATCGGGATCCGATGATGAAATCCGATGTTGGGTCGACAGACGAGTAGGCAGCAAGGTCATTAGCGAGACTTACGTCCTCATGCGGGAGTGGAGATCTATCTGTCTTCGAGGCACGCAGTCAGCTGCAAGATATCTCAGAGGAGGGAATTCAACGAGCTGGAACTCTGCTGCTTCCTCCAGTGCTGCTTTATCGCCTGAATGGCAGCAAGTCGCTCTGTTCAGATCCAGAGCCTTCGTGCTGTGACGGCAGCGATGTCTTCGTGCTCTGACGGCAGCGATGTCTTTGTGCTGTGACGGCAGCGATGTCTTCGTGCTGTGACGGCAGCGATGTCTTCGTGCTGTGACGGCAGCGATGTCTTCATGCTCTGACAGGCATCGATGTCTCAAGATGGGTCTCCAGCAGGCAGTGCGTTCCCAGGTGATTAGCGTTCCCACGTTGCCGCTCTGGAGTCTAGCCTTCACCGTGTCCTTGAACCTCATGAGAGACCTCTCTTGGTCGATCACGCTGCTGCTGCTGCTGCTGCGTCAGCTGGTCGTCCAACAGGAGGATGTGGAGGGAATACCGCTGGAACCTGGAAACGATGTGACAGGAAAGTCGTGCCGATGTCAGCACTAAACGTGACGACAGGAAACTCGTGTGCGATGTCAGCACAAACCGTGGCTACATGTCTCCCCGCGCCACCTGAACCTGAGACACCACGTGGCACGTGCTAAACTAGGAAACCAGGACTTGGCAGCCACCTAACGGAAAGCCGGAGATTTAGTCCCCCCCCCCCCCCCCCCCCCCCCCTCGCTCTTCACGGTTTCCTTGAAAATCCCCTCTCAAATCCGCCTTCTTGAAAGGCTAATACTGAAGGAAAATCCCTCTGCAGTTTGACCAAGTCCCGCATTACTCCTCCACAGTGAAGCGTTCCTCGCAGTAAATCACTAGAAACAACGCGTACGTTTCCTGGAAACGACAATCGTAGGATGGTTTTGGAGTCCATCTACGGTAACGAAGGAAGGGTTGATAAGTTTCGTCGAAAATAAACGCTATTTTATGTAACGTTCGTCGTTCGTCGTAAGCAAACACAATTAAACCCACTGGGAAAACCAGCATGTCGTGTTTACAACTGTGCCTGTTCCGTTAAAATAGATGACAGGGTTTATTCAGACCTAAGATGTTCAGTTGTCAGTGCTTAATACTTTCAAAAAATGTGGAGGTGGGGTAGGGAAGTGTGGAGTAGGTAAAGGGGAGGTGCAAGATAGGAGGAGGGGGGGGGGGGGGGGGGGATTTGTGTTTGAGAACTGCGCAACGCTACAAGCTTTTTTCAAAACGCCTTTATTTCCTGTATATACGCAAACGTGACTGTACAGCTAATGTACCTAGCAAATGCAGTGAGTCCAGGCTTTATGTCCCCAGTCTTTCTGAACGCGTAGCGCGTCTCCAGCCGTTAGCATTTTTTTTTCTCTATATATTTTAAGATTCTGAGTGTTTTCATTGAAACGTTTGCTTTTTAAGTTATTTTGAGAGAGAATCTCTGAGTTTTTTCATTGAAACGTTTGCTTTTTAAGTTATTGATTTGGTGGGAGGGGGAGGGGGGGGGGGGGTCTGTTGTCATGTCATTTGAGCCGTGATTTTTGTCACAGAGGGCCTGCTTCCCTTTTAGGTTGAATAGCGTTGATGTTTCCTGTGTGAAAATCGAGCGGCTCGTTCACTTAACGGCATCCCACGTGGAGGTCTACATGTACACAATGAAAACAGCCAGTTGTTACCGCTGCAGCAACGGAACAGAGTTTCTGACTAATGGACATTGCGTTTCCTCTCTTTGTTCAGCTGTTTCCTCTGTTCTGTATGTTGGTGTGGTCAGGCACACATGATCTGTATCACAAACGTGATACTTGTTGAAAATTTCAGTGTTTCTATTTTGCGTTGTATCTGCCCGCTGAAGATAAAGGTCTACCATGTACTGCCTTTGTAATTAATAATAATAATAATAATAATATTGAGGACAATTTCTATTGCGCCCATCCTAACAACGTAGGCTACAGGGCGCTTTACAAGTTTTAATTCTGACGGATGATATCCAGGATATTCAATTTACCCATTTCAAGTTGTATGATATTGCATAACGCCATCGACACAACTTACATTTGTAAGACGGCGTGGTGTGCCTGTTGAGAGCTTGCGGCATAGCGCAGTGCTTCCTCGCATAATTATTATTTCCCCTGTCAGCATGTACTTTCGTTTACCTTTCCAAATAGAGATTCTAGAGAACTTTGCCAATGAAAACTCCCGCGTTGACACTCATTCTCCTTTTACGTTCATTGAATGCACGTTGTGTACCTGACCTCGGTCTATTGTCTTACTGTTCAAAAACCGCTGTCTTCCTTCAAAGCATCTCTTAGGATCTAGGACAACGCTCTTCACCTGTCAATGGCATTTCATTTCTTTCTTTCCCTTCCCTATCAAATCAATCTCTGTCTTTTTTGTGTGTGTGTGTGTGTGTGTGTGTGTGTGTGTGTGTGTGTGTTTTTTTTATCATTTTAGGAGGCTCTGCAATCAAGTTTAAACTTCTTATCCCATTGAATATCTTCCATTTCGGCTGGATCGTTGCCTAGGTAATTATTACCTCGCCTGTGAGATGGTATTCTTAACGGCGTTTTGTGAGCTATTTGTTTGGCAGTCTATTTTAGTAAGCTACACGCACGCACACACACACACACACACACACACACGCGCACACACACACACACACACACACACACACACACACACACACAGAGCAGACAGACAGACAGACAGAGAAAGATGGAGAGATACAGACAGAGAGAGGGAGAGCGCGAACCAGTCTTCACTAAACTTGATGGGAAGATGAGATGCTGGCCAAGGACGAAAACCATTCAAATGTGGAGCAGATACATGAAATGTTGCCCGAATGCAAAACATTTATTTTCGGAGCGGATCATTAGAAAATAAGTACCCACAACATTTCGGAGCGGATCCTTAATATATTGCGTAGGTAAGTACCCACGGAATTTTAAGCGGATCTGTGAAATATTGCCCAAATATCGACCCCATTACATTTCGGAGCGGATCTCTGAAATGTTGCCCAATTACAGACCCATTACATTTCGGAGCGGATCTCTGAAATGTTGCCCAATTACAGACCCATTACATTTCGGAGCGGATCTCTGAAATGCCGCCCAAATAAGGACCTATTACATTTCGGCATGCTTCCATGAAATGCTACCTATGTTTCAACCCGTTGAATTTTGGTGCGGTCCCTGACATTACGCCTAGGTACGAATAAATTCATGCTGCAGATCCACTATCCGATCAGCAAGTTTTTTTTTTTTTTTTTTTTTTTTCGCTTCTCTTTTTTTCATGCCGATCGATGAGAATGAGGATGGTTAAGATGGTGCAACGGATTTCCATCCGGTCTGAAACTGCATGACAGGGCTGTACAGTGCGCTTACTTTCATAATGTATCCCAACATTCAACTAGCCCCGAGAGATACAGATACCTGTGGCGTTGATCAGGAAGTTGAAGCAACACCCTCAGCGACGCATCCATTAAGTGGATGAAACTCGACTGTTTGGTCCCAGTCTTTCCAGTTGAGCACATGGCGAAGGGAACTCTGCGTAGGAGCCGGTAGGGGCAGAAAAATCCCTCACACAAATGGCTGTGATGGAATCGAACCCACGATCTCTAGCCGGGAGTCTTCGACGCTAACCACTTCGCCGCGGCGGCTGGTCCAATCAACAAGTTTATCACGAACTTTCCCCTGAACCTAAACATTTTAGACTTATATTACGGAATAAATAACCATCCATGAAATACTGTACTTTTTTTTCTTGAATATCAATTTAAAATTTTGCGGTGATGATAAAAGTGTTGACATTTCATATTTTCATTTCAGTACGGCAAAAAGGACATGGGAAATAAGTCTGTCCGTCCGCGACTATCATTAACTCCCTGGCGACGATCAAGAGGCAAGATCTCTTCCCTCCTCCCGAGTGCCCTTGTGCCCTTGTGCCCTTGTACCCTGATATTTCTTTATACTCTGTTGCTCTATGTCGATGATTAAGAGCTCTTGAATAATTTATTTGAATCAGACCTATCATTGAACAGTCGCCAGTAAATGTTTATTACTAAGACACAGACTTTAAAGAACGACTAAACAAACAAAACCAAAATGCGTATGTTGTTGTATGTGTGCGCGTGTGGATTTTCATGGGAGAAGAAAAGAAGGAAATGAAGGGGGATGGAATGGAAGGGAGAAGATCAGGGTGGCAGGGATTAAGTTGGATAGGTGAGAAACAACACACACACACACACACACACACACACACACACACACACACACACACACACACACACACACACACACACACACACACACACACACACACACACACACACACACACACACACACACACACACACACACACACACACACACTCACACACACACACACACACACACACACACACACACACACACACACACACACACACACACACACACAAGCACGCACGCATGCACGCACGCATGCATGCACACATGCACGTACGCACGCACATACTCAAGCACCCCCGCCCCCCCCCCCCCCCCACACACACACACACACACAAACACACACACACAGTTGCCAACTGAAGAATGCAAAAAACGTGAATGGTCACACTCCGAGAACGTAAAATTCTGAAAATTTAAGATCCCCCCTCCCCCCCCCTCCTTGCCCCCGACCAAAAATATAAAACCAAAAGCTGTCTCTCGCGAATCGGGGGAGACAGACAGACCACGAAGACAGCAGTGTAACTCACAACATAAAGAAAAAACAGCTCCATGTAATGAAATCTCCATCAATATTCATACGTAGCCCATCGACAGGGTGATCTAGCTGTTTGATATTCATAGTCCTTAAAACAGCGCTCTTAGTTTTCAGTCACACACCCGTCCCATCAAGACTGGAATGTCAACAGATCACTGACGCCAAGAGGACCCCGGAGGGCGTCTTTCAAGTGCCCCAAGACAGGCTGGAACAACCTGGAACTTGTAAGTGGCTGGAGTCGGCGCACCTACCACACACACCCACGGACATAGAAAGGCAATTTTCACTTCGGCACGGTGCGTGGTGTGTTTGCTTTCTGTCTCCTTCCCCGATAGGCGGTCCGAGAGATTTGAATAAGTACCGACTGCCAGGAGATCTGTAGAAGAGAGGGACCCGCGGACAAAAAGTTAGAGTTTTTTTTTTTTCTTTTCTGTCTGCGGAGATGGCGGTCTTGAGTTCGAACCTCGCGTGGGGTCGGAATTTTTGTCGGCTTGGTAATCCTCTTTGTTCACTAAAACAGTTAATGGGTGCCTGATTCAGCTCAGGGAAGGTTAAACATGGCGGAAGGAGGAGGATAGGCACCACTTTCTAAAATGTCATGTTCTAGACACAGTGAACTTCTGACAGCTCACTGCCCCTAAGGGCAATAGGCTATGGGAACTTCTAACCTTTAATCATTTCAAACAATAAGATTGGGCAAATCGCAAGGCCAGATACATCACGCATGCGCGTGCGCGCGCGCGCGTGCACACACACACACACACACACACACACACACACACACACACACACACACACACACACACACACACAGAGAGAGAGAGGGTAACCCCGAAGGTCTAACAGTCAACCTCTCTGATTCAGCTTCCTTGTGTTTACAGTTCACTTTCCAGGAAAGAAACAGATAACAAACAAACAAACACACAGACAAAACAATGCAAACGTTGTCTTAAAGGACAAGAAGTCAGAAAGGAAACCATACTATTCATGCGCCAACACTATCATCTTGTTACTCCATACACCACAAAGACCAGCGTCCACAGGAAAGTTGAACACACTGATCTCAGTTCTCACATCTGCAGCTGAAAGGCGCTGAGATTACCAGAGAAGTAAAAGCACAGGATTAGCATAACACCCCCTGCGTTCCATGTATTCGTCTTTTGCTGAAGTCCTGTCGCTCGCGAAGGTGACTGTAATCTTTTCCAGGCCACAGAACTGTTCAGCTGGCTGGATTGCCCGTTTAGATCGTTACGTCTTACAGTTTTTGTTTTTCTTGCCTGCTATTCAGTAAAAAATCCGCCTGCCGCCTGCGTCTACACGTCACCCGCAACGTGAAGCAACGTACGTTCGCTTCAAACTTGACACATTTGACACTGTTAGTGGTAAAAGGTTGCGGACATACAGCCTGCTCTTGATCAGAACGCGGTCACAGAGACGGTCAGATTTGAAAGGAAATGGTCAGTGCCGTAGTCCAGCAAGCGAAAGACGGAAACAATGATCCTGATTCCACTACATCTCTGGCATTACAAAAACACGGGGTTCGCACTTCGCGCTGTGAGGTTTTTTTTTTTTTTTTTTTTCTCTCCCCGCCTTTCCCACAGACCAATAATGGTAGTCTGACTGTCTTGACTGGCATTGTCTCTTCCAGCAGCCTCGTTTTCATTCCACATCTCTTTTGCTCCCAATGTGTGGAGATAAGTGATTGTTCGTTCTCGTTCTTTTTTTCATTGTCCTGACTGTTGTTTGTCTTGCCCGAAGAAGACCAAAGAGGTCAAAAAGCGGCATGTTTTGTCTGGAAATCTGTTTGTCACTTTCGTTCGGTGGAATAGTATGTCTTGTTTTAATTTCATTAACTGACAGCACACACACACACACACACACACACACACACACACACACACACACACACACACACACACACACACACACACACACACACACACACACACACACACACACACACGCAACACATAAGCGCACGCGCACACGCTCACACCCACAGTAAACAAAAAGTTTGACCCTTGCAAAATGCTCTTTGGACTGTAATAAGGCTTTGGCCTGAGGAATATTCTCTATGGACAGTAACAAAGGCTTTGGCTTGAGGAATGTTCTCTACGCACGGTAACAAAGGCTTTGGCTTGAGGAATGTTCTCTACGGCGTAGCAAAGGGTTTGGTCTGAGGAATATTCTCTACAGACAGAAAAAGAAGGCTTTGGCCTGAGGTAT
>JADBJO010007654.1:42500-45000 GCA_016801955.1 Conus betulinus | reverse complement strand
GCATGAACAGGGTTCCCGCAAGAAGAGAAACATAACATTATCGTGAATCAGACACATGAAACTGCGGCACGTGCTGTTTTGACCGTCAACATAGCACTGGGATTGTTGATGACCAGCACACGGCACGCGCTGTTTTTGACCGTCAACATAGCAAAGGGACTGTGGTGACCAGCACACGGCACGTGCTGTTTTGACCGTCAACATAGTACTGGGATTGTTGGTGACCAGCACATGGCACGCGCTGTTTTGACCGTCAACATAGTACTGGGATTGTTGGTGACCAGCACACGGCACGTGCTGATTTGACCGTCAACATAGTACTGGGATTGTTGGTGACCAGCACACGGCACGTGCTGTTTTGACCGTCAACATAGCATTGGGATTGTGGTGACCAGCACACGGCACGTGCTGATTTGACCGTCAACATAGCACTGGGATTGTTGGTGACCAGCACACGGCACGTGCTGTTTTGACCGTCAACATAGTACTGGGATTGTTGGGTGACCAGCACACGGCACGTGCTGATTTTGACCGTCAACATAGTACTGGGATTGTTGGTGACCAGCACACGGCACGGGCTGTTTTGACCGTCAACATAGCACTGGGATTGTGGTGACCAGCACACGGCACGTGCTGTTTTGACCGTCAACATAGCACTGGGATTGTTGGTGACCAGCACACACGGCACGTGCTGTTTTGACCGTCAACATAGCACTGGGATTGTTGGTGACCAGCACACGGCACGTGCTGTTTTGACCGTCAACATAGCACTGGGATTGTTGGTGACCAGCACACGGCACGTGCTGTTTTGACCGTCAACATAGCACTGGGATTGTTGGTGACCAGCACACGGCACGTGCTGTTTTTGACCCGTCAACATAGCACTGGGATTGTTGGTGACCAGCACACGGCACGTGCTGTTTTGACCGTCAACATAGCACTGGGATTGGGGGACCAGCACACGGCACGTGCTGTTTTGACCAGCACACGGCACGGGATGCTGTTTTGACCGTCAACATAGCACTGGGATTGTTGATGACCAGCACACGGCACGTGCTGTTTTGACCGTCAACATAGCAAAGGGATTGTGGTGACCAGCACACGGCACGTGCTGTTTTGACCGTCAACATAGCAAATGGATTGTGGTGACCAGCACACGGCACGTGCTGTTTTGACCGTCAACATAGCAAAGGGATTGTGGTGACCAGCACACGGCACGTGCTGTTTTGACCGTCAACATAGCAAAGGGATTGTGGTGACCAGCACACGGCACGTGCTGTTTTGACCGTCAACATAGCATTGGGATTTGTGGTGACCAGCACACGGCACGTGCTGTTTTGACCGTCAACATAGCAAAGGGATTGTTGGTGACCAGCACACGGCACGTGCTGTTTTGACCGTCAACAGCATAGCAACATGGGATTGTGGTGACCAGCACACGGCACGTGCTGTTTTGACCGTCAACATAGCAAAGGGATTGTGGTGACCAGCACACGGCACGTGCTGTTTTGACCCGTCAACATAGCAAATGGATTGTGGTGACCAGCACACGGCACGTGCTGTTTTGACCGTCACAATAGCAAAGGGATTGTGGTGACCAGCACACGGCACGTGCTGTTTTGACCGTCAACATAGCAAAGGGATTGTGGTGACCAGCAGCACAGCACACGGCACGTGCTGTTTTGACCGTCAACATAGCAACAGGGATTGTGGTGACCAGCACACGGCACGTGCTGTTTTGACCGTCAACATAGCAAAGGGATTGTGGTGACCAGCACACGGCACGTGCTGTTTTGACCGTCAACATAGCAAAGGGATTGTTGGTGACCAGCACACGGCACGTGCTGTTTTGACCGTCAACATAGCAAATGGGATTGTTGGTGACCAGCACACGGCACGTGCTGTTTTGACCGTCAACATAGCAAAGGGATTGTGGTGACCAGCACACGGCACGTGCTGTTTTGACCGTCAACATAGCAAATGGATTGTGGTGACCAGCACACGGCACGTGCTGTTTTGACCGTCAACATAGCAAATGGATTGTGGTGACCAGCACACGGCACGTGCTGTTTTGACCGTCAACATAGCAAAAATGGATTGTGGTGACCAGCACACGGCACGGCACGTGCTGTTTTGACCGTCAACATAGCACTGGGATTGTTGGTGACCAGCACACGGCACGTGCGCTGTTTTGACCGTCAACATAGCAAATGGATTGTGGTGACCAGCACACGGCACGTGCTGTTTTGACCGTCACATAGCAATGGATTGTGGACCACCAGCACACGGCACACGGCACGTGCTGTTTTGACCGTCAACATAGCAAAGGATTGGGATTGTGTGACCAGCACACGGCACGTGCTGTTTTGACCGTCAACATAGCAAAGGGATTGTGGTGACCAGCACACGGCACGTGCTGTTTTGACCGTCAACATAGCAAAGGGATTGTGGTGACCAGCACACGGCACGTGCTGTTTTGACCGTCAACATAGCAAATGGG
>JADBJO010007654.1:22500-32500 GCA_016801955.1 Conus betulinus | reverse complement strand
TTTTTTTTTAAATCAGTGGAAGCTTTGGCATTGGTGGAGAGTTTGTCTGTCTCTGTCTCTTTCCGTCTCCCCCCCCCCCCCCTCTCTCTCTCTCTCTCTGTCTCTTCCGTCTCCCTGTCTCTCTCTGTCTCTGTCTCTTTCCGTCTCCCTGTCTCTCTCTTTTGGTCTCTTCTCTGCCCCCCCCTCACTCTCTCTCTCTCTATCTATCCATCTATATAAATCTCTGTGTGCGTGCGTGCGTGCGTGCGTGCGTGTGTGTGTGTGTGTGTGTGTGTGTGTGTGTGTGTGTGTGTGTGTGTGCGTGCGTGTGTGTGTGTGTGTGTGTGTGTGTGTGTGTGTGTGTGTGTGTGTGTGTGTGTGTGTGTGTGTGTGTGTGTGTATTCGTGCGTGCGCGCGTTTCGCAGAAAAAATAATATAATGTCTCATAAACGCATTCATGACAAGCATGCGAAATTAATTTGTTTAAAATGAATTAATCAGTTTTACACTTCCATTTTATCGTCCTCTTCTTCTCCTCCTCTCTCTACTCCTTCTCCACTTCATTCTCCTCTCTCCTTGTTGTTCTTCTTCTCCTGCTTCTTCTTCTTCTTCTTCTTCTTCTTCTTCTTCTTCTTCTTCTTCTTCTTCTTCTTCTCTTCTTCTTCTTTCTTTCTTTCTTCCTTTCTTCTTCTTCTTCTCTTCTCTTCTTCTTTCTTTTCTCCTCCTCCTCTTCCTCCTTCTTCCTTCTTCTTCTTCTTTTTCTTCTTCTTCTTCCTCTTCCTTCTTCCTCTTCCTCTCCTCCTCCCTTTTGCTTCTTCTTCTTCTTCTTCTTCTTCTTCTTTTTTTTTCTTCTTCTTCTTCTTCATCTTCCTTGTCTCTGTGGGTACTCACTAGGCCATCACAGTGAAGAACAGTTTACCAGATTTCTGGAATTCTGTCGATTTGGTGCCAAGGCCCGTGTCTCTGTAAATAATACCATTTCCAAGTCTATCCCGCCATGTTTGTTTTTTTTTTTTCATGTCTCCCCATCTGTCTCCCCATCTATCTCCCCATCTGTCTCCCCATCTGTCTCCCCAAAGTTCAAGGCCATTGGACCATAACAACGTTGTTTACTTTTTGTTTATTGATGTCAGCGGATTTTCTGACGGGCGGTTTAAGGGCTCTGACGGATTTTAATCATTCGTGATATGATCAGTATCTATGATGTTTAGTACCTTGCCATAATACCTGATTCCCACGAGTTGCAATCTCATTTGCAGACTGGCTGCGAGCCCCCATGTCTGGCATGGATGTAGGAGGATGGAATGTAACTGTGTACGCAAGAACCCTGATGTTGTGTTTTATGGACATGTCCAAGTCTTTCCAGACATATTATTTATAATCTTAATGTGCTGATCATGCTTTTGCTGCCCACGAGACGATTTCAGGTTTGTACTACGTCACGTGCAGGGAAAATGCAGACTAACTAAAAAAATAGCAAACTTGGGAAGGCTAAAAAGGCAAAAAAAAAAAAAAAAGTCTTTTTCTTATTGAGAAATATAATGAATGGCTCCCCCCCCCCCCCCCCCCCCCCCCCCCCCCCCCCCCCCCCCCCCCCTTTTTTTTTTTTTAAAACTATGATTAAGTTTCTTTTCAAGACATGTTTCGGACACTCCGAATTCATGGTTCCATGACCTTTAAATTCCAGTGTTACGTTTTTTTTTTATGTGTAAAGGTTGATGCGTTTTGGTTCATGTAGGTTTGTTTCGTCATGATGCGGGAAACGGGAATTTCTCCTTTATCTAATACTATACAAAACGCATTCTGTCTGTTTATCTACCTGTCTGTCTGTCTGTCTGTGTATACAAATCTACAGTCTTCGACTGACCTTTTCCAAATTTGACATGGTGACTTATAAGCATAGTAGGCCGGAATAGCTCAGTGGTAGAGCGTCTGACTTGTAATCTTGGTGATCGTGGGGTTGCGGGTTCGAACTTCCGCCGGACCGTTTTGGTACAGGGGGGATTTTTTCCTTGGAACTAACACTGGTTCTGACTCCATTTCCCTTACAGTCCTTCAAATGAGACTATAAACCGAGGTTCCGTGTGTGAACGCACGCATAACATCTTGCACACACTTTAAATCCCATCACCAACTTTCGGAAGAGAAGGCCAGTTTGGCCGTTGGTATGGATGACACGTTACACATAGCATGCACCCTGCGTGAGAATTGGAAAGAATGAAGGAAGTAAGGAAATTGAGAGAACGAAATTGAACGATATGGACTGGATGACACATGAAAAGACTGAATGAAGCGCCAGCTGGCAGGTCTTCAGTCGGCACTACCCAGGTAGGCAGCCCGTTGTGTAAACGAGTGTGGCTTGAGCTTGATCTCTAAGCGAGGATAGGCGCTATATTATAAGTATTCATAGGAAGAAGAAGAAGAAGAAAGAAGAAGAAGAAGAAGTCAAATGCGAACTTGTTCGTGGTAGACAGTCGAATCGCTCGCATTCTATATGCGACAGTTTGGTGAAGCGAAGCGATATTGGGATTCGAAGCGGCCGAACACAGCTCGCCGTTAGCGTTCACATAAAGTTAGGAAAAATAAAACCAAGCGTGTTCATTCTTATCCACAAAAGGCCAGCTGGGTGAGCCTTGCTCTGAATATTCAAAAGCTCCATGGAATCGTCCTGGGTTCTAACACTTTTTTCCTTTTTTTATCCTTTTTTTTCGTCTTCGGGGAATTCGCATCAGATTTTAAACAAAGGGGAAGGGATTAAAAGGGATGTGGGAGGGAGAGGGAGGGAAAGATGGGTGAAGGGAGGGGGGGGGCACCGGAAGAAACGGAAAGACAGAGTGAGGGGAGGATGAAAGGAAACAGAGGGGAAGGGAGGTGGGGGTGGGAGATGAGAGGGGGGGGCAAAGGCGGTGAGCTGCCAGTGAAACAACGGAATGTACTTGAATCGATGTAGAATGAATTGAAATTGAAAAAAAAAAAAAAAAAAAAATGAATGAGTCCGCCAGACAACAGGGAAAACCAAACTACAAGACAAAACACAGCTAACTGAGAACACAATAACAATGGCGTGCACACAACAGCTAGATACTCGGTACAAGCGGGGCACTAGAGATGTCACCAAGGGGGAAAGGTAGTGCAGCCCATACAGCCGACGACTGTATAGGCCAGTGTTTGTGGTGCATGTTGTCGGCGGTGACGATAGCCATCAGTTTTCACCACACCTGTTGGTGTCATTTCCGCGCTTGTCGTCGCCGGCGACAATCATGGTTGTCACTGTCAACAAAGCTCCGGTGGTCTGGGGACCATACATGCTGGCGATGATTTATACCAGCACACACGGTGTGACTAGATCAATGCATGCGTTCCTGTTCGTTTTGTGTGTTTGTATCTGCGCATGCGCACACGTATATATATATATATATATATATATATATATATATATATATATATATATAGTGTGTGTGTGTGTGTGTGTGTGTGTGTGTGTGTGTGTCTGTGTGTCTGTGTGTCTGTGTGTATGTCTGTGTGTGCGTGTGTATCTGTATGTGTGTGTGTCGGCCTCTGTACATGCGTGAATGCATAAATGTATCAGATATGTTTAAAAATGCCGACGCAAATGCGTCCTAAAACACACACGCACACACACTAACATATTACCATAGACTCACACGTGCAGCACAAATACATGCGCGCGCATGCCCCCACGCACTCCCACACACCCCACATGTATCTATCGACCCTCGGAACTGTCCGCCCAGGGCAGTATCGATCCAGAGATCTATCGACCTTGGGATCAATTAACGATGGCGTCACCGTCGAAAACAGCTCCGAAGTTTACCCCAACCCTTCTTTGCCTTCAGCTGGACGTTATTTATGAGGTCGACCTCCTTTGATGTCCAGTTTTCTACATCCAAAATGATTACTGAAAATACTTTCCAGTCCAGGGGTTTGGGGACAACGCTAGAACATAGCAAGTCTGCCAAAATCTGTCAGTGGTCTCTTGTTTCTGGAACTACATTATTGGCATTTTTCCCCTTCCTGTAATCATCAATGTTTTCGGGACATTACCTTCTCCTTGTCACGCTCTGGAATGGACTCTCTCATTAAATAACAGTTCTATAAACGTAGCTAAGGAAGCCATTTCATGCCTGGTAAGCCGTCGCCAGAGAGAAAGAACTCATGCCTCAATATGAAAACTGATGTCCAGTTACGGCGATTGACTTGTTTGTCTTTGCATTTGCATAGGACCACAGGACGCGAAGTTTTCCGCAGTGAATTCGAAATAAGAAGCACAGTTTTCAAGTCCGTGTGTTGTTTTTAGAGCGCAAGTTCCTTTCCTTTCTTTTCTTTTAATCAGCACAGCTAGAAACCACTCAAACTGAGGCAGCAGAATGTAATAGGCGACACACACACAGAGCATAAAGGAGGAAGATGGAACCGCTCTCAACAAACTCTTCTTAAAATTTCAAAGTATGGTTACTTACAGGCGGAGATTACAACATGAAAGAGAACGTTGACGGACTGAGCCGTCCGATGAACGTAGCAAAGATTGAAATCAGCAGCCCACCCTCCCACCCACCCAACCAACCACCAAAACAACGGAGTAAACATGTAGAGGGTGAAATACGCGCGGGGGTTAAGGAGTTCTACTTTATTATGACAATAACTTCAAGAGGATGGGTTGGAAGGAAGTAACGCGGAAACAGGGGCTTGAAATGAATAAAGGACGACGCTGAAATACAAATATTCTTTTCACTCCCATTTTCAATCCTTCACGGCTCTCCTTAGGGGTTTTTCGGATTGTGATCCTTCCCCAGCGGCACTTGAAACGCCACACAAGTACAAGTAATGTTCCGCTTTGAATACCGTGCGAGGACTGCACAACTGTTGAAGACTGGCGACAATCGACTTGGGGCAGGCGTAAACAAATAGTTCGGTTCAAAGCACGGAACTTTCCTCGAACCCTTTCCCTCCTTCTGTCCCCCTAACCTATTCCCCCTATATTATTTTCATAGCAACTGACAACTTGTTCCCGTGAGGTCTACTTCCGTTGTTTATTTGACTGCGTGGATTTTTGTTTGTTTGTCTGTCTGTTTGTTTGTTTGTTTATTTGTTTTGTCTTACCTGAAGAACTCCAAACAGGTCAATGCGGGTCATTTCAATGTTTGTCATCTTTCGTCTGGCGGCTCAGTACTTCAACATTTACTTCCATCTCTTTTCAAGGCCCAACAGACAATGCTCGTCTGCCGTTGTCATACTGTCATCTTAGCGCAGCGATCTTTCCTCTGAGCCGTTCTTAACTGAACGAATTTTTTTTTGACTGCGAACGCAAATCGTCTAGCAACGCATTCTCGGCGATGTTCGTCTTTGTTCTTCATTGCGCTATCTTTTGGTTCGCGTTCCAAGACAGTTGAGTCACGCGCACCTTGGCGATCCTGGGCTAGCAGAGATAATTAAAAAAAAACAAACAAACAAGTACAGCGAGATAAACTGCGTGAATAACATTGGCAAACAAAACAAACAAACAAACAAAAAAAAAACAAGAACAGCGAGATGAATTGCGTGAATAACATTGGCAAACAAAACAAAACAAACAAACAAACAAAAAAAAAAACAAGAACAGCGAGATGAATTGCGTGAATAACATTGGCAAACAAAACAAAACAAACAAACAAAACAAAAAAGAACAGCGAGGTGAATTGCGTGAATGTCGTGTCACTCAAAAAGCTGTGAACATTGCTACCGACAATTCTCATGTTAAAAAGCAAACAAACAAAACAAACAAAATACGATGTTCTAAGTTCTGGACGAAGATTCCAAATTCCAAAATTCAAAACAAAATAGAACTAAAAACACTTTCGCTCCCAATTCCATCAAACTCCTCAATCGTAACTGAACTTTCCAGAAGATCCGGTTCAGAAAAACTTGTTTGTATGTATATATGTGTGTATATTTTTCTCTGTGTGTGAGTGGGTGGGTGTGATTTGTGATTTGTTACATATAGATTCATAGACATGTTTTTATGGCCGCTCTTCATTTCTCTTTGGAGACAATAAAGTGTTCTTGACTTGACCACTTGACTTGATAAAAGGATCACGGACAATATTCCGGGGGCCATTCAATTTCGCGCGAGGGGAAACAACCGTTTGAAAGATCTTCTGTGACAGAAATCAATTTGTGACTAGTAGACAAATTTCTCCTATGAGAGACATCAACCTGAGGTCGATTGATGGAAAATTTCTTCTCGCGACCAAGTCAATCTTTTCATTCAATACAACTATAACATTCAAGATCACTTTTTTTTTTTAAAGATAAACAAGTGACATTGTGTGTAAATGCTTCCCTGAAATCGATTTCGCTGCCTGTATCAAACCGTTGCAAGTCCAGTGGGGCCTACCGTTAAAAAAATATCTCAGTCCAGCACCAGTGAATAGCACATTGCAGATGCGTTCTCTCCCTTGAAAAAAGATCGTTCAAGTTTCCATAGTTGTACGGCCGTTGGCAACAAACTTCGACAGCGTAGCGAACTGCCGTTGACGACAACAGTCGACATGCACAGAGAGACTGCTGAAGGAGAAAACCGTCGCCAAGGAACATTCATAGCTTTAAACCTACTATCTGTACTCTTTTACTAGAGATAGGTTGAAGTCATTCGTAGTGTGATACTTAGTGTTTTGTCACGTCCGGCTGTCTTAGATGTGGGTGAGTGCGCTATTTTGTCGTTGATGCCCGAGTGCGTCCTTTTTCTTTGAATTGTTGGTTTGTTATTCTCCGTGTTTTCCGAGCAGTTTCATCTGTCCAATGTATGAAGGGTAGAACCAGTCTACGATCGTGAACTGTGGTTTGAAACATGATTGTATTTTATATGTTTCTAGTTTCATTAGCATAAAAGTCACGAAAATGGTTGCTTTAGTCAGTTAAGGTTCTAGATCAGATATTTCTAGTTTGATTGCCCAAGATTCATTAAAATGGATGTTTTGGTCCGTGAAATAACGATGATTTCGTGACGTAACCTATAACAAGTCTGACTGCGTCCGAGCAGCTCGGCGTTACAGTGCATACATCGCAGACACGCAGGCATTCACTAAAAAAAAGCATTGACTTAGGTACGCTGACAGGGAAAGGTTTAAAATCATCTGACAGGGAAAAGTTAAAAATCATCTCGCAGAGAGAGGGTTAAAACTCATCTGGCAAGGAAAGAGTTACAATCATCAGCAACGAAAGGGTAATTAAAATCATCTGGCAGGGAAAGGTTATGACATCATCTGGCAGGGAAATGGTTAACAATCATCCGGCAGGGAAACGGTTGAAAATCATCTGGCAGGGAAAGGGTTAAAAATCAATCTGCTTTCTTTCATGAGTAGGTAATCTGTTCGAAGCAGATCGTGCATTACGGGCCTCAGTTCAGAAAGGAACTATGGCTTACACATCAGCCAAATGAGAACAGGAACTGCAGGCCCTCAGGAAATCATTAGCGAATCCCCTCACCTCCGCTGCTCCCAGTGCTTTACATGGCCGGCAGAAAGTGACAGGAGAGAGAGAGAGAGAGAGAGAGAGAGAGAGAGAGAGACAGAGACACAGAGACAGAGAGGGAGTTATTGTTGATTATAACTGAGTTTAACGAGAGAGAGAGAGAGAGAGAGAGAAGAGAGAGAGAGAGAGAGAGAGAGAGTTATGGATGATTATATATGTTGAGGATGGTTAACGAGAGAGAGAGAGAGAGAACGAGAGAGAGAGAGAGAGAGAGAGAGAGTTATGGTTGATTATAGTTGAGTTTAATGAGTGAGAGAAAGAGAAAGAGAGAGAAAAATGATAGAGAGAGTTATCCGTTGATTATAGTTCTGTTTAACAAGAGAGAGAGAGAGAGAGAGAGAGAGAGAGAGAGAGAGTAAGAGGTTGATTAAAGTTGATTTTAACGAGAGAGAGAGAGAGAGAGAGAGAGAGAGAGCGAGAGAGAGAGAGAGAGATAGAGGAGAGGGAGGGGAAGAGAGAGAGAGTTATGGTTGATTATAGTTCAGATTTAGAGAGAGAGAGAGAGAGAGAGAGAGGAGAAGAGAGAGATATAGTTGTTTTATAGTTGTTTAAATAGAGAGAGATAAGAGAGAGAGAGAGACAGACAGACAGACAGACAGACAGAGATGGTTGATTATAGTTAAGTTTGAAGAGCGAGCAGAAGAGCAGAGAGATAAGCTAGAGAGAGTGAGAGAGAGAGATGGTTGATTATAGTTCACGTTAAAGACATAGATAGATAGATAGATAGATAGATAGAGATAGATAGATAGATAGATAGAAGATACATAGAGAGAGACAGAGAGACAGACAGAGAGAGTATGGTTGACTATTATAGTTAGACAGAGAGAGAGAAGAGAGGTTGAGATAGCTCAGTTTAGAGAGAGAGAGATGAGACAGATAGTCACAGACACAGAGATAGAGAGAGAGAGACAGAGAGAGAGTTTATTAGGGTTGATTATACCTGAGTTTAAACGAGAGAGAGAGAGAGAGACAGAGAGAGGGGGGGATAGGATGGGTAGATAGATGGTTAGATTAAGAGTTCAGAGAGAGAGATAGAGAGAGAGAGACAGAGAGACAGAGACAGACGACAGACAGAGACAGAGACAGATGGGTTGATTATAGTTCAGTTTAAAAAGAGAGAGAGAGAGTGAGAGAAAGACAGAGAGAGACAGAGACATAATGACATAACGACAAGAAAGAGGGACAACGACACTTTTCATTGTGAAGGCTGCTGTTGTATATGTGGTTGATCGATACCGTCGATCAAACCACTTTTTCAGCCACTGAGAAGGGGCGGAAGGCTCGGAAGACATTGGGGGCCTGGGCTTTTGGCAGAGGACAGGGACAGGATTAAAGGCCCCCTTTCAGCTCTGTTCTGGCAGGAGAGGCGGGGTGGGGGTGGGGGTGGGGGGGGGGGGGGGGGGGGGGGGGGGTGTGGGGGGAAGGGGGGGGTTGGGGGGTGTGGTTCGGGGAAGGTGGGAGGGAAAGGCGTGTGAGGCCTTTGGAAACGGGGATTAATTGCTTCAATTTGATTGTTGCCTCTAGTTTGCCAATGTGGGTTTGAGCAAACAGGGCGAAACTCTCTTCTCTGTCTGTCTCTGTCTGTCTGTCTCTCTCTCTCTCTCTGTATGTATGTAATATATATATATATAGATGTATGTGTGTGTGTGGTGTGTTGTGTGTGTGTGTGGTGTGTCTGCATGCGTGTGTCTGTCTGTCTCTGTCTCTGCCTCTCTCATTCTCTCTCTCTCTCTCTCTCCTCCTCTCCTCTCTTCTCTCTCTCCTCTCTCTCTCTCTCTCTCTTCTCTCAGTCTCTCCTCCTCGTCCTCCTCAAAAAAAGTCCTCCTCCTCCTATTTTTTGTATTTTTGTTTGTACGTCGGTCTTCCTCAAACTTTTTTTTTTTCGGTGCAGCTTTGTTGTCTCTTCTTTCTTTCTCCTCTCCTTTAATTAATTATTTTTTTCGTCTGTCTGTCCCATTGTTTGTCTGTCAGCCTCGCCTCTCTCTTTCTCTCTCTTTTCCATCTCTCTCTCTCCCCCTACCCCCCCCCCCCCCCCCTTTATCTTTCTACATCATGGCTCAGCAAGTATGCAGACGTACATGTGGACTAAGTCTCACACACTAACACCTGTCGTCGGAGATAAGGAACGGGAGGATGCTCCACTTTCCACGAATGTGTCTCTGGGTTCCAAATGTCTGGAACATTAAGAAGAAGAGAACATTAAAAAAAAAAAAAAAAAATAAACAAATAAATTTAGAAATAAAAAAGGAGACACCAAAACAAAAAAACTGTGTTGTAGCGTGAATTTACACTCACAATGAGAGACACATTCACCAGATTTGTTTAGAGGTAAGGAAAGGTCATGTTGCTTATATAGCCTAGCCGACCGCAAAGGGCCATATCAGGGCTGTCACCACGTTAAAATCAACTCACAAGTAAAAAAAAAAAAAAACCAAACTTTTCACATGTCTCTTTAAAATACGTCTTATAAAATGTACCAGAAACTTGGTTA
>JADBJO010007654.1:7500-10000 GCA_016801955.1 Conus betulinus | reverse complement strand
ATCGGTACACAGAGAAGAATTCTTTTCGTTTTAGGCTTTTTTTCTCTTTTTTTTTTTTTTTTTTTTTTTTGATACTTTTTTTTTCAAAACTCATACCTAAGCACACGTAGTCATAAAACATTTAAAAAAATTTTTTTTCCTACAAGAAACAGAATTTTCCTTTTTTTTTTTACTTCGAAGATATGGGTCAAGAGTGCCATAAATCTCTTCCAGGGTTATGAAGATTTGGGTTGTCCAATTGTGGCTGAAATGATAAAGTTTGATGAACCTGGGACTTGTTATGTGATGGGAAGGAATCTGTCACATTACAACGCATCAATCATGTCACTGTCTTGAGCACCAATCTCCCTACATACACTGGGTCTTAAGCTGTGTAACAGAGGTGCACACTTTTCTGTTGTCAACGACCGAATGAAATTTTAGATGACTAGTCTCAACTGATAGAATATGAGCGAGTACCTCTGTACCCAGCCTACAGTGTTAATTTTTGATTAGCAATCCTCCTTGCAGAATAATCACACTTCAAAAAAAAAATTGTATACAGATCAGCGACAAGTGATTATCAAACTGGCAGAGTGTCCATTGACACAGCGATTTTTTTTTTTTTTTCAAACCCTTCTGTGTGTACATGGATCTGTGCTGCTTGAGTTTTCTGTTTTTATGTGCTTGTTTCGTTCGTTTCTTTATGTCTCTCTCTCTAAAAAAAAAAAAAAAAAAAAAAAAAAAAAAAAAATGATGACAACCTTGTGCACCATCCTCTTTCTGCGCACTTGTAAGCTCTGATATCATTTGATTAAAAAAAAAAAAAAGAATATGAGAGAGTGGTTTTGAGTACGTCATGAGAGAGCAACACTACCCCCAGGGTGATGACGCAAGGTCTATTGATTGTGTGTAGGCATGGAAAAACTGCATCCTGGCGTTGTGATAAACAAACGTTTTGTTTTGTTTTTCTTTGGGTGTCTTAAATTGTTCTTCGCTATTTTTTTTATGCTGCTCAATAAAAATGAGTATGATGCTACGGATGAACATTCTGGTCTGAGACTGCATGACTGGGCTGTTACTCTACGTTCACTTTCTTAATATGATATCTCGCGGTCAACCAGCCGAGAGAGAAACGGACACATGCAGTATTTGTCAGAAAATTTGAGCAACACTCTCAGAGACGTATCCGTTTAGTGGATAAAAAACTAGACTGTGTGGTCCCAGTCTTCTCAACTGATCCCGTAGCAAACTCAACTCTAGGCAGAAGCCGGCCGGGGCAGACAAATCCCACATGACTCTGATGGGAATCGAACCCACGACCTCCCAGCCGAGAGTCCGCGACACTAACCACTTCGTTTTTTATTTTTCTTTGCTATGTCTTTGCTTGGTTGGTCAAAAAGTGGTTTACTCCAAGATAAACTACTGTCTACGAGTATGCCTTGCATTTCGTGAAACTCTCTGCTTCCTCATTCGGAGTCGACCCGCTGCGGATCGATGGGAGAATACCCTGTTGTTTCTGTTGATACCGCCATGCGCTTTTTGTGTGTGCATGTAAGCGTGTTTGTAATAACTTACGCTTTAATTCTGAACTGTGGATTAATAATCTGATGACGAGACAACGATACTCAAATATATATGTTGTTATTATTCTTCTGTGTGCAACCCGTTTCCTTACACAAGTTTCTTCTCATTTCCCGCGCCTACCTTTCGCTGGTTATTTCGGGAGAAGCTAAATTTTGCCTTCGTCGCATTTGTCGTAAAAAAAAAAAAAAACTCATTTAATTATAGGTGGTGTATTTTTATGTGGTGCCAAAAGAGGTCCAATACAGTAAGCCGGATTCCATACATGATTCTAGTCAGAGAATAAAAAGTCAACTCCGGACAAATTGTTCTGATGCCAAAACAGAGTTCCACGCTCTTCGTTTTCTGCAAGTGAACGGGATGAGTATTTACGCTTTAACGCCCTCTTTTTGTTTTGCATTTCCATTTTTCTTCTCCCTCCGCCCTCTCTTTCCTCATCCCAGATGATTTTTCCGCGTAAATCTTTGCCCAGTTATGGAGAAATTTTCTGGCTGCGCTTGCTGTCCCTGTGTATGCATGTATGTGTGTATGCATCTCTCTCTCTCTGTCTGTCTGTCTGTCTGTCTGTCTGTCTGTCTGTCTGTCTGTCTGTCTCTCTCTCTCTCTCTCAACACACACACAACACACACACACACACACACACACACACCACACATATATATATCTACAGAGCCTGCGTCGTGAGCACCCTCCTGTATGGCAGCGAGTCTTGGACTTGGCGTGCCCGACAAGAGCGAAAGCTCAATGCTTTTCATATGCGTAGCCTCCGACGCATTCTGAACATCATCTGGCAGGACAAGGTCCCAAACAACACTGTCCTGGAAAGAGCCGGATGCACCAGCATGTACACGCTGCTGAAACAGAGACGTATGCGCTGGCTCAATTTGCAGTCACAATTTGCACGATTCGAGACATTCTTCTACCCACGTATCTACCA
>JADBJO010007653.1:52500-109079 GCA_016801955.1 Conus betulinus | reverse complement strand
TTTTTTCTCAGGTTTCTTCTCTCTCTTTTTTTTTTTCGAACTTGAAATTAGCAAGAGCCATGACAGACATTTTGGGGGTTTCAATTCTCCATACCATGTGACCTCTAAACTGTTTATCCAAAGGGTTGGACACCTACCTTGAGAACTCGGAGTTTGGTCGACAGTTGGGCATGCCTGTACCCAAACCGTTCCATCTCCCACCCATCATGATCAGAAAAGTAGAAACAGAACTGTAAGATAGAAATATGTCATTAATTCAATTGACAAACTTCAAAAGAATGCTAGTATCCAATCAACATGTTCTTAATCCCACCTTTCCATAATAACGTTAACTGTTAATGACAATTCTCATGGAATGCGATTATTAAATGAGTTACGATGTGCCAGACAGATGCAGCAAATAGGGAGGGAAAAAGAAAAAAATCAGTATGTGGGGCAGACAGGAGGAGAGGATGGCAATGGGATAAGCAGTAGAATGAAGGGGGAGTAGAGACGGGGAGGTGTCAGCAGAGAAGATAAGGAAGGAGGAGGGAGCAAGCATCGAAGGAATGTGCAAATATTTCACGTCAGATTGATAAAAATCTATAGTAAAAGCCCACATTCAAACTAATCAAAGCATTATCCACAGATTCAATTTCACAACAGGACAAATCTGCTTTAACTGTCTGTCCTGCTCATTACTTTACTAATGAAATACATGTTTAAAAAGATATAAACCAGGAGATGTCATAAACTTATTCTCTCCTTATCACTGCAATGTCTTCTAGCATCCATGTTCGTTCAGGAAAAAAAAAAAAAAAAAAAGAGACTGATGACTGTTAATTCAATGAAAACAAATCTGCTGAAATAACCTTTTCTTAAACAACTTCTAATTTGAAATCACAGACAATTAAAAAAAAATGTAAACAAGCATTCAAAACACAGAGAGAGAGAGAGAGAGAGAGAGAGAGAGAGAGAGAGAGAAATGTTACAAACCTTTGTGATGCTCCTTTCAAATCTCTCATGGTTAACATTAGTTTTTTCTATGCGCTTTAACAGTCTGACATGGAGGTCAACCAGAGGCCTTGACACTGCACAACAAACAAGTCATCAGGCACATGCTTTAATGTCTTTCATCACCAATTCACAATACGACAACTCACTTGGACAATTTATCCGAGTTTGATTGCATTACCAACAACTTTGGATGAAAACCTTACAAATTTCCATATACAACAAGCACTATGTTTTTGATTCCTCCCAATGTTCCCTAATCCGAATGCATGAGAAAAGATTAATAATATTTCAGAGCGATCTCAGACATTTGGAAATACTCATGTAGCCCCAAACAAAACAAACAATTTGTTCTAAGTGTAACAACAAACAAACTAACAAAAACCACCCACACACATTCACTCAAACAGCTGACTCACATTATCAATGGAACTAAGTGAAATATTACATTCCACAACAAAGGTTGTTTCAAAGTGAGGTGACCGCTGGTGGAATTAAAACAAGATCTTAAAAAAGAAAAAAATTACTCCGTCTCCAAACGAAAGAATAAACAAATTATGAAACAAACACTACCCGTTTGAACCTCTTTCGTTTTCTCCAGGCAAGACAAACAACATTCATTTCAAAGCAATATAAATGAAGGACGAACAGACAGTCACTGATTTCCTCAAATTGGGCGCAAAATGGACAAGATTCTGAAAATTCAGACACATCACTAAAGTTGATAGGCAAGATCCAGACGACACTCGGGGAAAAAGAAAAGAAGGCAAGTAAATCTGTCTGAAACTAGATTTAGTTAAATGCACTGAATCTGTCCAAGGAAAGTCTCAACCATACTACAGACAAATTCCTGAACTGTTCACAGGACTAAGCCACATCCAAAAGCCATACAAAAATTACTCCAAAACCCAAACCCAATCCTGTGCGCAGTTTCATCCCTTGGTAAACTGCCCATCCACTTATGGCAAGAAAGAACATGACTGATTGCTGGAAGAGAAAATGGTCTCTCCTGTTACAGAACAAACAAACTAATGCTCATGAGTTGCAAACGTATCAAAGCTAAATGGCTCTGTCCAAAAATGCGTTGATCTTTCTTTTCTTTTTTTTTATTGGGGGAAGGGGGAGGGGGGGGGGGGGGGGGAGGGAGGGGGGGGGGGGGGTTGTCTCATCTTCTAATCACCCTCAATGGTATTGAATCTGGATGAAACTCGACTGTCCCAGTCCCAGTCTTCCCAACTGAACCCATACCAAATCAACTGTGGGTTGCACTTGCAGCCAGTTGGGACAGAAAAATCACGTAATCGTAGTAGACAGCTCTGTTGCGAATCAGATCCACAACCTCCCAACAGGGAGACCATGGTGCTAACCACTTACCACGGTTCGTAATATGAATCCATCTCACGTGGCTCAATAAAGTATTTCAAATCAATGAGAGGTACATCGCATGTACTCCTTGAACTTTGAAGATAGTATCTTAACTAGTTAAAGCTTCTGAAACAAAGATCTGTGGGAGTGTGCAGGACAGGAACCGGTGGCCAAGCAGATACTGCGAAGGAAGTGGGGCTGGATCAGACACACCCTCAGGAAGCCAGCATCCAGCACCACATGCCAAGCCCTGATCTGGAACCCGCAGGGAAAGAGTAGCTGGCCTCGCAACAGCTGTAGGCGAGACACTGAGGCTGAGTTGAAACAAGGGACCAACTGGACTGGAATGACCAGAACAGCCCAGAACAGAGTGCGATGGTGAAGGGTCGTTGATGGCCTATGCTCCATCGGGAGCAATGGGCATAATGAAATGAATGACAGTGCCAAGCATGTTGTGCAAACCATAATGAAGCTTCTAAAATGAACAGACAAACAAAATTCAATTAATGCAGAGCTTCAGACTCTTTTCAGTCACCATGGGACTCTTCTCGCAGTGCAGTTTCAAGTGAGGGGACAAAGAACAAATGTATCAGACAAACTTAAGCTGGTATCTCGGAGCTCTTTTGCAGTTTTTTCTGCAGTCTTTGACACAAAGCACCATGAATTTACTTGGACTGTACTTTTCATCCTGTTGATACTCTGTTTGTGCATGTGCACATGTGCGTGCCTACGTGTGTGTGTGTGTGTGTGTGTGTGTGTGTGTGTGTGTGTGTGTGTGTGTGTGTGTGTGTGAGGTGTATGTGTCACTATGTGTGTGACGGTGTCTGTGTCACTGTGCACGTGTGGGAGAGAGATAGTGTGTGTGTGTGTGTGTGTGTGTGTGTGTGTGTGTGTGTGTGTGTGTGTGATGACACAGAATATGAGCATATGCACGTGAATGCGTTTGTTCCTGTGTTTTTGTGTGTGTGTGCCACTCTGCATTTGTTGAGGTTTTTATTAATATTATTTCTTTTTAAATCAAAATTTCTAATATTATTCTTTGTAAATCAAAATATCTGTATGTGCATGCGTGCGCATGCATGTACGTGTGCATGTGTGATGTTCCACAAGACCAAGGAGAAAGATATAGACTGTGTCCTATCTTAGCACTGCAGCAAATGGCTCACACCATGGTGCACGAATGTGATATTTGATGCGTCATTTCAAGATTTTGAGAGAAAATATCAGGGTGTGCTGGCAATCTGAATCGCCCTGTTCATGTATAATTTGACATATGTGCCTATGACAACTGCTCTCTCTTGAACAGCTATTCACCACATGAACTTTCCAAATGATGAAACCGAAAACTTCCCACCAACCCAAGAAATCTTGTCCAAGAAATTCAAAACCTGACAAGCACAGCAGAAAGAGGTGACAAACTAAAAAAAAAAAAAAAAGGGGGGGGGAGGGGGGCATTAAACTACAATAAACGGCATGGAGCAAACTTAAAAAGAAGTCAAACCTCTGGCAAACAGTGACACTGTGATTAGCATGATGTTAAAGACACACGAAAACCAGGGGAAGTTTTGTGAAGGCACAATGGCCGGAATAGCTCAGTTGGTAGAGCGCCGGACTCGTAATCTTGGTGATCCTCGGGTTACGGGTTCGAACCTCCGCCGGGGCGTTTCAGTACAGGGGGATTTTCCCTCGGAGTTAACATTGTTCTGACTCCATTTCCCATACAGTCCTTCGAATGAGACTATAAACCGAGGTTCTGTGAGTGAACGCATGCATAACGTCTTGCACACACGTAAAATCCCATCATCAACTTTCAGAAGAGTAGGCCAGTTTGGCCGTTGGTATGGATGACATGTTACAGAGAAATGAGAAATGAAAGAATGAAGGAAGTAACGAAACTGAGTGAACGATACTGAACGATATTGACTGGATGACACGGGAAATGACTGAATGAAGTACCAGCTGGCAGCCCTTCAGTCGGCACTACCCAGGTAGGCAGCCCGTTGTGTAAACGAGTGTTGATTGTAAAGTGCTTAGAGCTTGGTCTCTAGCCAAGAATAGGCGCTATATAAGTATTCATTATTATTATTCTATTATTTTACATCACCAGAATGAAACAGCACTGTATGTTGAAACTGGCTACACCTGGTAATGGTTTCCACTCTAAATGAGCAAGCACCATCCCTTAAACCAGGACCGGTCAAATCATCAGGTCTTGCAGCAGTCAACACAGCCTTCACTGTCACTGTTGATTCAAACTCCAACAGAGTCACCATACCCACAAACTCCATCCACATCTGTGCAGCTAAACACCTGCTCTGAGAGAAATTCAAGAAACCTGAGAAACTACCCTTCCTAACCTTTCATTCATTCATTATTCATGAAGAAATGCTTATGACTTATTCTCCAGTGATGTTACTGTAACATAAATCAGAAACTGATGAATGAGCAACTGAGTGATGTAAAACAAAGTAACTCAAAACATTCACTCTGTATGATCAATATTTCACAAACAAATTTCAAACACACACTCATCTGACTTCTTGAACGGGAAGAGAAAATCACACAAAATATTTCATCACTTTAACTTGAAAGACAAATGTAGTGCTATCAGTAATGACTGAAATGAACATTGCAAGTTTTTGCAAATGATTGTGTTGATAAGCAAAACACACACACACACACACACACACACACACTGCAATATTCTTTAGACAATGGCCTAAAGTTTACCTTTGATCTAGATATATTGCCCAACAGTATCAGCCAGCAACAATGACCACAATATGAAGATCCACAGAAAAAAAAAAATTATGGCACATGTACAGGTGGCTGCTCAGGTGGCAGCAACAGTATAAAACTTGTTCATCATACTCAAAATTATGTTGCAAACTATTCAGTTTGCTTTGTCTAAGTCATCCATCTATAGACTCTAACCGCTCAAAATCTCTTTTTTTAAAGATCAATTTTAAAAAAGGTTGATTGACCAGTATTTTTCTGATTTTATGCATTTGTTTTCACAGCATGTAAACATGATTCATGTTTCACACATCTTATCTGCCTTTAGATGTATTTTTCACCAATTTTCTTCATGACAAAAAAAATGAATAATAAACCCATCTTAAAGTAAGTACTCCCTGTTCTATAAGAACTGGGGAGTACAAAATGAGAATCTAGTTTGAAACAGGAAAAAACAAGAGAGCAACTGGATGTTCAACAATCTAGATCTTACATTATTGGTCGTATTTCAGTCATTCCTTAATCATAATCTACGTCCAGCATGAAATAATGAGTGTAACTGTGTACTGCATGGGTATTGTATCCTGGACAAAGTGAAAGCCAAAAACTAAAAAACGATACTCGATTGGCTAGCGACGAATTCTTAGGATGGCCGAGGCATCCAGTGATTAAGAATTATACGAAAGAGTATGCCTGTTTATTGTCTTTTCAAATACTGCACAAATCAATCATAATACATTAAATATTCAGCTGCAGGTAGACCTAGTCACCTTAAAGTCCAAAGGAAAAAAAAATGCTGCAACCAAATCCAATGTTTTTGGTGCTGCACAAAGATGACACATTTGCAGCTAAACTGACAATTCAGAAAAAATACACGCACCAGTTTTTGTATCTTCCAGATACTCTTGCAAGTCCACAAAGGAGATAACAGGCAGTCCTAATATTTCCCCGTATTTTTCCAGGAAACAGCAAATGACTGCAAAGTTTGGGTCGCGCTGTGGCAAGCGCTGCCTCCAGCGGACGCCATGTTGATTATGCTAATGACTAAAATATAATGAAAGAAAAAAAAAAACTTTATGATAAAATATTGCAATAATTATGTTAATTTTTATATTCAATAACTTATATCTGACTGGTGAATATATCACTCAATCCAAATAACAAAACATCCAGTCGAGTACATTTATTTTACGAAACTATAAGAACGCCTGTTTAGCTCTAAAACACAATGAAAACAGAACGAAAACAAAGAGAGACTGATCTATGTTTGATGTTACAAATCGAAGATTCTAGATCCATCGTGCACGATAGGAATAGCCAAGTGAAAAAGACATAAATAACTGATTCCTTTCTTGGTCCCTCTCGTCCTCTGAAAATAATTATTTTGCCTCATTTCAGTCAGCGGGGCGGAAAAAAAAGCACTGTATCACTAGCCATAAAATATTATGCTTATTTGACTCGCAGTTAGTATCTGTCAGGATGGCCGAGCGCGGTCCAAGGCGCTGCGTTCAGGTCGCAGTCTGGTTCTCCAGGCGTGGGTTCGAATCCCACTTCTGACAAATTTTTTCCCCCCGCCCCTCCCTATATATATATATTACATACATTTTTTCCCCACAGCACGGTCCTTATGTCAATCGGATCATTCTCCACTTTAAAAATTGGAAGAAAATTAAGTCACGTTAGCCTAAAACTCTCTCTTTAGTTGTTAGTTAAGCCTACATTTTTAGATCATGGCCCTCAGATCCATGGGATCGAACTGCAAATACACTTATTTTTATCACGTCTGGTGGAACATTACGAAACAAGGTCTTGACTGATATGCACTAAAAAGCTTGACTGAAATCTGTAAATCCCAGCGTTTTTATAAACGAACCTGGGATCAGTCTTATAAGTTACTCCTGTGCCATTGAAACAAAACAAACAAGCACTTTTCTTTGGTTGAAACACATTTTAATTGGAATAACGACATGTATATTTGTTGTTGTTGTTGTTGTTGTTTTTTCATACTGATAGTTAGATCAGCATATAGGCCTAGCATGATTTCAACTTCGGCAAGAACACTTTCCCATCCAACCCACTTCACCAAAGCCGTTTTCACCGTTGTCACATGATAATGTATTGCACAGTTGTTGTTACTCCTAGAGTCATCTTCAGTAGAAAGGGGTTCGTAAGCCTAATATTATTGTCCAGCCAGACACAGAACATTTTCAGGGCTGTTACCACACAGGAATAAGAAATCCTGTCCTGGGGGAAAAAAATAAACAAAATGAATTTATAGTGAACATAGTTGCATGAAATCAATGGCATGATATTAATTTGTTGACATCCTTAACCTTCATCGTTCGATATGGGTATGAAATGACCAGCTGTCATAACTGAGCGAGTTTTTTATGCTGTCTCCCCAAATGTTATTAGTTTGTCAATCAAGCATGGCCTTGTACCTACACCACAAGTCGTTTGTTTTTGTTCCTAAACAATCGCTTATCTCCTCATATTTTCGCCCAGTTTGACGTGTAGTGATTGTTCTTCGTTTTCATTGTCTGGAATGTTGTTGTCTTGCCTGAAGAAGACCAAAGAGGTTGAGATGTGTCATGTTTTGTCTAGTTATTTGTTTGTCTCTTTCATTCCGCAGAAGAATACTTTTTCTTGTAAATTCAATCTATTTCTTGTTTGTGTGCATGATATAATTGGTCAGCTACATTGGATTTCCTCAGGATTGTCTATAATGCATGTCAGTTCACTAACTCAATGGCTTTTTTTTTCCTTTTCATCAACATACAACCAGGCATTTAAAAAGAAAAAAAAAAGAATTTCCACACTATTGCATATGATATATTGTTATAAAAAACAAAAACAAACAACAAAAAAAAAAACAACATTTTACCATTAGCAGCTCCTGAGCTACCCTGCTCATTTATGCTTCGTTCATTTGTTTTTACCTGTTTCTATCCACATCTTTCATTCAAAACGTGTATACTTTGCCAACAGTACCATCTGTGTGAGTGTCTCCCCCCTCACCCCTCCCACCTCTCTCTCTCTCTCTCTCTCTCTCTCTCTGTTGTGGATGTGTTTGTGTGCGAGGCTGTGTGTGTGCACGTGCAGAAGATAAGATTTCGATTACCTTGGTCTTGATTAAACTGAACTTTAAAACGGAAGTCGAAGCACCTCACCACCAAAACATATTTTCTTCAAAAGGTAATATACCAATTTCAGCATATGTTTTTTTTTTTTTTTTTAATGAAGATGTATATACTGGAACTCCACTTGCCATTGGAGTTCCAGTATATACATCTTCATTAAAAACATATGCTGAAATGGGCATATTATCTTTTGAAGAAAATATGAAACTTGCATCATCTAAATATGTCGTAAGGAGTACATCAGTTCCAAATTCAAATTATGATGAAGTGTGCGTAAAATCAGACACGGATTTTCCCAAAAGAGCAAAGTCGGTTGCCTCTTTAGAAACAATAGGCACTTTCACTTATGACATTTTTCAAGAGTCAGGAATCAATAAGAAAGATATATCATCTCGTGTACTGTTCACTGCAGTCCCTAAATGGGAACTACTATCAGCCTTTTTCGATACTAATTATACAAATATAAAGAAAAATGATGGTCCCCACTTTATCTGCTTCTGTAAAAGCTCATATTTTTTAGCACTACCCGGACCATTTAAAAATTTACACTGATGGCTCTAAGCTAGATAATGACATGGTTGGAGCCGCATTTGTAATCCCAGCTTTAAAAGCAGAAAAGGCTTACCATCTTGGAAAACATTTTTCAATATTTACAGCAGAACTTATTGCTGTTTTGATGGGTTTGAATTTTCTGCTTGATCTTCCTTTTAGTCTAGTTCAGGTATTATTTTTGGTTGATTCTAAATCTGTTTTAGACGCGCTACAGTCTTATAATCTAAAAGTAAGAGGTGATATTATTGCAGAAATTAGTCATACAATCCATTATTTGTCACTGCGCGGAACTAGTATCTCATTCTCTTGGGTTCCATCACATTGTAATATTTTTGGTAATGAATGGGCGGACAGAACAACTAAAAAGGGTGCAATGAACACTAAAAATTCTGTACATGTTAAAATTCTTTATCTCTATCTGAAAGTTATTTATTCCTTAATAACGAAAATTTGTTGGAATCATGTGAAGGAACTATTAGGAGGTTCCTATGTAAATTTCACTGAAAAGAGGAATATTTTCAAAGTCAAAAAACATATACATTCCTGCAATGGTGAGTTCATGTGTGAAAACCGAACACTGTCATCCCTGGTCTACAGATTCAGACTGAATGCTCTCAGATGCAAATTCAACAGTCATGTTAAGTGCGTCTGCGGTGAGGAAATAACACCTGTCCATGTTATTCTACACTGTCAGCATTTGAAATCATTTTTAACCCACTTCGATTTGTGATTCAACGGTTTCAGATTCATCTTTTAAGAATATTTTATTGAACGATTTGCTTATGCTAGATGTTGTTAAAGGCTTAAAACGGAGCCCAGTTGGCTCACTGATTTAATGTTTACAAATGTTTTGAGTATGTTATTGTTGTTAAGATTTCATTTTGAAGGGAAATGGTAGGGAAGTTCAGAGATAGGAAGACGGGAGTTTTGTTGATTGTTGTTGATTTTTTTTTTTTTCGTCTATCACAGCATTGTGAAAAGACGTTAAAGAGAAGAACGAACAAAAACAGCAAACACGAAAGTAAGACATTCACTTTAGTGTTTTTCATGTCCATTAGCAGCATGTTTATGTTTTGTCCGGCTGTCTGCAGTCACTAAGCTTTGAATCTAAACTGGACTTGTTTATACCAGCAGTAGTAGTAGTTGTTGTATTCCTAGTCGTCTTTATCATTGTCGTCATAGTAGTAGTAGTTGTAGTAGCAGTAGTCGTAGTAGTGGTGGTGGTGGTAGTAGTATTAGTAGTAGGTGTAGTAAGGCCATTTATACACCTGATCAGTTGAATACCCGAGAACACACATCAAATTACAAACCAATTGAATTAGAACAGGAAACACAAAAAAAAACACCCTGCGGTCACAAGATCACTCTACATCTATGTGTAGTCCCACCTAGCCTTGCCTTCTTAAATTCAGTCTACACCCATCACTAACCTCTAAAACGAAAGACGATTTCAGTTCCAAATAACAGGGGCTTGACAGGCACAGGAACACTTGACCAAAAAGCTTTAGTATGAACAAAAGGAATGCGGAAGACAACGCTTATCATCAGAAGAACAGCGTTCACGTGTGATGTGTATTTTGAGGACAGGACGATTCAAAGGATTCACAGCAGAGAGAGAGAGAGAGAGAGAGAGAGATGCAACTTTGCAGGAGATCCTTTGCTGAACAGGGAGCATAGAAGTGAACGCGAAAATGGGGGGAAGTGTGGTCAAATGTAGATGAGCAAAAGAAGAGGCTGTCAGGTCGATTTTAGACTTCCTGAGATTTCTTGAGGAGACAACATGGGGATCCAGACGAAAGAGCATTACAATTATCCAGCTGAGAGAATACAAATGTGCTGACAAGGCTTATAGTGGTGTCTTCGGAAAGAAGGTGACGGAGTGGTGAAAGCAATGTGAAAGAGTTCAAGAAAAGAAATCTGGACATTAGCAACATGTTGGAAGGTCTGATCTGGTGTCACATGCGGGTTACAAGCAGAAGAAAGAGTGATTGATAAGTTAATGAAGTCAATGGAAGATGGAACAGAGGTATGATTGGAATGCCTTGATTACTCTGGAGTAGAATAATGAGATAAGAAATGGTAATTTACAAGTAATACTGCATAACTTCCATGCTTTTAATAAACGCTCATATATATACATTTTATACTGTTTGCATAATGTTTTTAGTTTTCAGCAACTTTTTTCCTCTCCACACTTCGTTTTGTTTTATTCTACTACCTTTAGCTGGCTGCTTTGGGGGTGCTGTTGGATTCTTTTTCGAACCTTGGCGGCCAGAACACCACTGAATTATGGACCGTGGTGTGTGTCTATTTGATGCCAAGAGCACAGAAACAATCAGCCGTCTCCCCCTGATGAGTCTGATCCAGTGGACGAAAGGCCTCGGAGCAGGCGATACATATAGATCTGCCTTCGAGAGGGATTGCGAGTTTCCTCATGCAGCAATTGAAGGGTTTTCATAGTTAAGATATATTTTCCCATTTTCTTCATCTTCAATTTTTTTTTCTATAATTTCAAATCTTTGCCAAGTCATTACTATAATGATGGAAGAATTGTTAACCTGCACTTATTTTTCCCCCACTACTTAATTGTTCAGCATTATATATATATATATATATATATATATATCATCGTTCCAGCCTCTGTTCACAGGTGAAGTCATCAGATCTTTGTTTACAGATGGGATCATCAGCTGTTGTTCACAGGTGTGGCAGTTAGATGTTGTTTGCAGTCGGGATCATCAGATGTTAACAGGTGAGGTCACCCAATGTTTACAATTGGATTCATTAGATGTTTTTCACCACAGGCATCACAGGTTTACAGTTGGGATCATAAGATCTTAACAGGTGTGGTCATCAGACATTGTTCACAGTTGGGATCATCACATGATGTTCACAGGTGAGATCATCACATATTGTTTGCGGTTGGGATCATCACATGTTGTTCACATGTGAGGTCATCTGATGCTGTTTACATCTGGATTCATCATATGTCAGACAGTGCTGGTTATATGTCGACTTATGGTTTAAACAGTATTTTATTTTAACATTGTCACAAATGTTAAAAGAGTAAATGAGATAGGGCAACAAGATATACTTATATAAAGCCCTATATATTTATCTCATCATCAAAGTCATCATATGTTGTTCACTGCTGGGATCATCAGATGCTTACAGATGAAGTCATCAGATGTTTTGATTATCACCAGATGTCGATTACAGGTGTAGTCAACATGTCACTTACAGCTGGGACCATCAGATACTTACAGATGAAGTCATCAGATGTTTTGGTTATCACCAGATGTTGATCACAGTGTAGTCAACACATTACTTACAGCTGGGATCAGCAAACTGTTCACAGGCACAGTCATCAGAGCCCTAATTTTTGAGGGAGTATCGGTTTCATCTTGTTCTCAGTCCAACAAAGTTATTACCAGTCCCTTTCTCAGTGACATCAATTTCATGGTAGATGTTGGAAGATTATCAAGTTCTCAGTTAAAATGCAATGAATATTCCCATTTAGCTACCTGTGTGTGCATACGCGTGTCAGCTTTCCAGTGCCTCTTCCTGTGTGTATCTTAGTTGGTCACAAAAGCAGATGAGAGGTTTTTAAGTGATTTACATGAAGCTTCGCCCAACACTAGTTACACAGCCTATGATGTCCTGCTCTGTGAAATGGGGAACAATGCAGTCAAAACAGTCTCTCAGGACATTAGATCTCCATTAACATTTTTCATCGGATCTGAGATTTTACAGTGGAAGATTCTTAACAAAATTTTGGATGTTTTTTTTTTTTAGAAGATGTATTTTAAAGAATTGTGTGTGAATGAATGACTTGTGAGTTGATTTTAATGTGGTGACAGCCATGATATGGCCCTTTGTGGTCGGCTGGGCTATAAGCAACGTTATCTTAGCTTACCTTGTGAGGAGAGGCCTCAACTTGTGTTGTTCAAGGTAATCAATCTCTAACTTTCATCACATATATTAGTTTTATCTTGTGCAGGAAGGGTCATTAGATGTTTTTCAAAGATGAGGTCATCAGCTGCTGTTTACAGGTAAGGTCACCTGATGCTGGTTAATAGATGGGGCCATCAGATGTTTTTTAAAGGTTTCATCGTCAGCTGTTTGCACGTAGATGTTCTTTACCGATGAGGTCATTTTGTTTTTCAGGTGAAATCAGCAGGTCTTGTTTACAAATGAATGTTGTTTATAGGCGAGTCATCAGATGTGTGTTTACAGTGAGATCATCAGATGTTGCTTACAGACAGGACCATAAGGTGCAGTTTACATATGAGTCATCAGATACTGTTTGCAGGTGTGATTATCAGATGCTGCTTACACGTGGGTCATCAGTTGTTAACAATGTGATGATCACATGTTGCTTACAGATGTAGTCATCTGATGTTGTTTACACATAGAGTCATCAGATGTTGTTTACAGACTGATCATCAGATGTTCGCACATATACTCATCAGATGTTTATAGGCTGGGTCATCAGATGTTGTTCAAAAGCGTGATCATCAGACAGTGCTTGTAAGTGGGATCAATTGATATTGTTAACAGGTGGGTACATCGGATGCTGTTTACAAATAGGGGTCATCATATGTTGTTTACAAGCAGGGTCATCATGAAGTGTTTGCATGTGGGAACATCATACGTTTACAGCTGTGGCATCCAAATGTCGTTCAAAGCTGTGATCATGAAGTTTTGGGCCCAGGTTCATCAGTAACTACAAGTGCAGTACATGGGGTCAGTGAAAGAATTCACCATAATATTTAAATACTCCTTCTTTTTACAAAATACAAACACACCATCAAACATATTCACTTAAACACAAGCTGCAAATTCTGTTTCTCCTCCTGCACCCCCAAAAAACATGAAGATAAATGCTGATGCTGACTGGTCGCTTTATTGCACATTAACTCACATACAATAACATGCCCACCCCCACCCACCTTTCCCTATTCATTCCTCATGTTTCCTCTCTCATACACAATTAACTTGTTCAGTCCTGTTCCTATGTTCGATGAAAATGCATTGTACAGACCTTTTACACACACACACACACACACACACACACACACACATACACACACATACAATCAAGAAAATTCAGCATCAATCATGAACTATTTACAAGAGACACAGCTAACTCACATTTGTGACCTGTTATTCAAACATAAAGCGAAAAATACTTTGGGGGTCACAACTCATGGAAGAAGTCCTATTAGAAAGTGAATTTCTCATGGTTTACACACTGGTGTGTGTGTGCGCGCGCACACACGCACACACACACACACGCACACACACACACACACACACACACACGCACGCACACACACACCTCACAGTATCTTGGACATCATTTTCAGCAGCTGAACATTGTCTTGTAAAGAAACAAGGCTGCACTCAGTGAGCTGATCAGGCTTGGACAGACACTCACACACACACACACACACACACACACACACACACACGCATGCAAACTCTCTCTCACACACACACACACACACACACACACACACACACACACACTGTCCTTGTCCTCAACACCACTAGTATCTGAACATCTTTATGACAAGCATGACCAAAATCATACACTAGCACGTAACTACTCTATGACTGGCTCATCCTCTAAAAATTACTCTTGGGAATCTCAAAACATTCTCTACAAACCTGATGCATTTTAGAAGTCTCTTTATTCTTTACAGACCTAAGCTGACAAGACGATCTAAAAATTCAAATTTCAGCATGTTCAAAATTAAGCATCTCCACACAACAATTCAGAAATCTTCAGAATGGTATCAGAATCTTGCTGATCCATTTTTGTACTACATAGCAAGCCAGCTTCTCTGATGAAAAGTAAGGTAGAAAAAAGATCAATTTTGGTATGAACTGTGAAGAACGGCAACATTCTTATCACTGTTTAAGTACTATAAAATCTTCTTTCAACAGTTTCCCTTTCAAATAGAGTGCAACATACTCCCATGTGAACAAGTGCACACAGCTGTGTCTTTTTTTCAGAACCAAGTTTTCTAAATCTGGGACGGGAGGTTTGATTCTATCAACCTGCTGTCCTGTTCACAGAAAGCTGGACGGAACCACCATGCTGAAATCTGGAGTTCAACATGGCAGACTTCTTGATGATGGCTTTCCGCTGAGCGTCATCGAACTGGTTTACTTTCAGGTCCTGATCCCGATCGAATGGCCTTCTTGGCTCCTTCTTCTCCTCCTTCCCCTTCTTCTTGTCTTTCTTCCGTTTCTTCTCCTCCTTTTTCTGAAACAACATTCCAGACAACAAATTGGAAATAAATGAATGTGTGTTGAAGCAGCAGCGGTGGAAGAAATGATCACTTCCTTTCATTAAAAGTAAGAGTTGGCCCTGGGCAAAGCCAAAAATACATGATTTAACAAGACAAAGATCATCAAGGCCTGCTTCCAGTGTTTAACTTTACACTAAACCATGAGGGTCTATTTCCAGTGTTTGATCTACACTAGATGATGAAGTTCTACTTCCACTTTTTAATTTACTATTAATCATGAGGGTCTACTTCCAGTGTTAAATTTGTATCAAATCATGACGGCCTACTTCCATGAGGACCTATTTAGTGTTTAATTGATATTAAATCATGAGGACCTGATATTTCCCTATTTCCAGTATTACATTTATTTTATATCAAATCATGAGGGCCTACTTCCAGTGTTTATTGATTTAAATCATGAGGACCTACTTCCAGTACTACATTTATATTAAATCATGAGGACCTACTTCCAGTGTTTGACACACACACACAACATCGCGAAGGTCTACTTTCAGCATTTGATTCACGCTAGATCATGAGGGCCTGCTTTCTTTCTGAGTCTGATGCTCCCTACACCATGAAGGTCTTGTAATAGTTCATACACACTAGATCATGGAGGCTTGCTCTCAGTGTTTGATGTACGCTGCACCATGAAGGCCCTTTTCAGCGTTTGATTTAAACACACACCATGGAGGGCCTGTATTAAGCAGTCTTCATGTGAGGCAGGCAGTGCTACGTGAGGACTGACTACAGCTGCAGAGACCTATTTCAACCATTGTCTTCACCAAAATCAGCTACAACCAGATACCTTGCTCTTTCACTGGCTGAAATGCACTCACTGACCTGTCCCTGGCATTGGCTGGTGAGAGCATACAGGTTCCCCACCTAGGGAACGCCAACAACAATGATAGTTTTTGTTGTTGTTTTTTTTTTCTTAAGCTGCAGGATGGTGGGGTGGATGGAATATGTCATCACTATTTAACACAATCCTGCTTTAGTTAGGTCTTCAAAATACCCATTCTACCATATTTACGAATCATACACGTCCCCACGGAAAACCAACACTGCTGAAAAAGGATAGTTTACAGTTTTTATCATTATTGCCAGGTGACCCTGCATGGCCGAAATTAAACACTGAAATGCCAACTACAGACTCTCTTCCCTTCATTATCGACGTGTTTTCTTCTGCAACACTTTTTTCCCCATTTCAGAACCCCATTACTCCAAAAGAAGACTCCTCACTCCAACCTGAATGTGGACATCTGCACATGCTTACTGAAGAGACTGCAGTTTTAGAAGTCCATTGTATGTGATTCTGTTGATTCGGAGTGTCCTAAGCACTTGGTTGCAGGTACTAACTTTTGAATTAATTTATTTGACAGATGGAAAGAGAGCACGAGAAGGTTGGACTGGGTGGTGGCATGACTGGATGTGTTGTGGCAGTTTGGTTGTGGCATGTGCCTTGCGTGTTGCTGCTTTTGAAAATTTCCTTGTAAGTTTGTTTTGTAGATTAATGAGTATATTTGTTGAATATAAAAGTGTGTTACTGCTTTTTGAAAATTTCCATGTAAGTTTGTTTGTGTAGTTTGACAAGTATATCTGTTGAATATAAATACCTGTAGCATTATTTGATCAGACAGATCACATATTCTATACAATGATAAATAACTTACTATAACGTAAATCAGAACACACCATGATGATTATGATTTCAGCACAAAGGCCACTGAAATGCCTCTAAACTTAACTCTTCACTCCTTTTTTTTTTTCCTTTTCAATGGGCCAGCTAACTGTTCTGAAACATATCTGGACTGAAGGCGGGGGGTGGGGTGGGGGGGGGGGGGACTGTATGTGCACATTCACCCACTCACACTGAGGCTGAAACGGCTGCGGACACTTTGTTCCGCTTTTGTAAGTTGTATGTCACCTCACGGAACAAAACGTCCGCAGGATTTCTGCGGATAGTTTGAATGTCAGTTCACCGTACAAAGTCTCCAAGGGAACAAAGTGTCTGCATGCGGACACTTTGTTTCTGCTGACACTTTGTACCGTCACAGGCTTTCCAACCAATCCAAGAATGTGCAGGAACCTTGTACACACTCTCTGGTCAAACCTCCAAACTTACATACCTCTGCCAAAAATTAAGGAACCCTGCACAATGATGTCAATCTGTAGCAGGGTATGAGATGCTAAAAAAAAAAAAAAAAAAAAAAAAAAGCCATTTCAATACTATAGCCTGTCCTGTTCCACACAGTCCTTTTCAAGGCTGACATCAGGTAGAGAAAGAATCAAATCGTGCTGAAAAAAGCCTGAAATCTATCTACCATGGATACTGACACCAACAGAAGAGCATGAGACAGCAAGATGGAGAAGGAACAGCATACATAAGTGTGCACACTTGTGCATGTGCTCACTCACACACACATACAAACACAAACATACACACAGACCATCTCAATTCAAAACAGACACTCCAAACAGCTGTGAATACAGATTTTCAACACATTTATTACAAGTAACACAGCTACTTGACTGTCGTCACCACAACACTGTAGGGGAGTAAAACAAATGACTACCACAGTTGGATTCCTGCAATATCCACTTCCTCTTCATACAACTTCACTATTATATATATATGTATTTCTATTCATGACACAGTTGAGAGCCACACCCACAAAGTAGGTCAATAAACAACCTGACCAAGTGTGACCAATTCCTGGGACTGAACAAACAAAAAAAAATTCTCTTATCCACACAATACAAATTACCAGTTCACTCCATAATTTGGCCTCAGTAGTTCTAAATATTCACCATATTTTGGACAGGGGGTGGATGGGTTTCGGGGGAGAGAGAGAGAGAGAGAGAGAGAGAGAGAGAGAGAGAGAGAGAGAGGTGACTATGAGGAGGGTGAAGGTTCTTTGTGTTCCGTCTTTGTAACTTAATGACAGACATTTTTTTTTTAAGTTAGAAAGGGAGGAAAACATATACAGATAAACAATCCACCATTCTATCATTATGGACATGATCCGGCAAAGATCCGTTTGGAGTTAAAAAAAAAAAAAAAAAAAAAAAAAAAAAAAAAAAAAAACAAGTACACAAACCAAAAAAAAAAAAAAAAAGAAAAATCAAGAAAAAAGACAGCTGAAAAAGAGAGTCCCAGTGATTTGATCTCTTGAGGACACTCATCTTTTGCCCAGTTTCTACTCTGGGAGTGAGTGTAACTCTGAAGAACGTTGACCAAGCTGTTATGGGCAGAAATGCAACTCTGAAAAATGTTGACCAAGCTGTCATCATATGCAGAAATGTACTTTGTGCTGAACCATAATATTTGATGTCAACTAATAATGCAGTGCAAAGTTTCATCCAACTGAAACAAACAAACAAAAAAAGCACAGGACTCAGAGAACTGTGTAGTCTGGCCTGAAACATGTAGATCAATATGTATACATCTGGTATAATATAACAAAGATGTTTATTGATTCAGCTTTTTCCTGTTTACAATCTTGAAAAAAAAAGCAAAAAAAAAAAGCACCATATTCAGTGAATTGTGTAGTCTAGCTTGACACATGTACGTCTTTCTATTTATAATTCCTCAAATCTTCGATACAGGCAAGATTAATGTCTTTCAGGGCTACGGGTCAGTATGACAATCTTATCTAATCTAATTATGCACACCACCCTTGTTTACCTGCACTACATCACAAACAGAAACAGCCTTTGATTGGTTAGGATTCACAGCGGTCAGTCTCTGGGGCAAATGCATGCAATTTCTCTGGTTCAGAGTAACACCTGATATGTTGCCTGGGGGACAGAGGAATGCGAAACTGAGGCAATGAAAAACATGCCAATCATCTTTTCCAATGTCAGTAGGGACCATCAGTGCATAAGCCAATTATGAGCGACTGACCTTTTGTGCCTCTCAATTTTTTTGTTCCATTGTTGAGCATAAATGTACCAATTTACTCTAGGAGATTTACCCAGCTCATTGTCTTAGATTTCACTGCCTCCCAGCGCTGCCTACTGAAGGTGGGATTAAAGACAATAAACGTAACAAATTAACAGCAAATCACTGGCTGCTGATTTAACTTACAAATCTTTTAGCCTTCTTGTAGACCTGAACAGATGCAAATAGGATGCGAGCCGCCTCAGTTACATGACAGAAGGGGGTTCTCAAAAAGGGAGTCTGAAGGTCCTTTCTTAGGGCTAGTAGGGCTATGGAAGCAACACACAAACCTGCCACTCTTGCCAGTTGGGTAGTAGGGGGTGAGCGGTGGGGAGGGGGAGAGCAAAGGTCAGAGAAACCCTGGAATCCTCACTGCTCCCCTTCATCTGGCCCTGGGATCAAGAGCAGCAGGATAAGTCAGCTCTATAGTAGTGTATACAACATCGGGCCACCAGGTCGACCAAGGACATCCTCAGACACTATCACCTTGCTGACAAAGTGTCTGGAGTCTGAATCACCAACTACAGGTCACCACTTCTTGTTCCACATGTTCACAACATTCAGCACTGCAGATAACAAATTATGAATGCATCGGTAAATTGTATTGTGCAAATGTAAGGGGTAAGCCCCAAAATTGCTGTGTTCATTGTTTCAGCCAGAACACAATGGAGATCATTAAAACAGTAACCAAGTAACAACACCACAACTACAAGTACAACAAACAACACTTTGAGTTTATAGTTAAAAAGGGTGAGAGAGTGCTGTACACACATACTTATCAAAAATACACACTGAAGTCTTTAGCAATATTAAGGTTTTATGTAAATACAACATAAACATACATATTCTTTTTTTTAAAAAAAAGCATAGTATTCAGCTTAAAAAGTAAATTAGTCTAAAAGAATGTACAATTAAGAGAAAAAAAACAAACAAAAACACACAAACAAAAAAAAAGAAAGAAAGAAAAAGAAAAGAAACCACCTCATGATCCTGTAATTCATATTTCTTTTCCATGACATTTTAACAAACAAGCAAACCAGCTTATGGAGAGTGTGTGTGTGTGTGTATGTACATGTGTGTGTGCATGCGTGTATGTGCACGTGTGCGTGCGTATGTGCGTGTGCGCATGCACATGGATGAGTGAGAATGTGTGAACTGTGGCTGTACATATACTTAAGTTATATGAAGCAAAGGTGAGCAAAATCTAACATGAAATGCTGTGATTCACAAATTCAACACCAGTTTTAAATCATGCAATGTTAAGATGTTAACTGCTCTTGACATGCAAAATGGATCTAGAACAACCAAATGATCATGTTTCAATGACATACTATCAACTCTCAGATCATCAGTTTTTTTTTTCTAAATGTAAACCATCCTGGCTTACATAGGAATCCAGGTTTGGAATTTTACTCTCATATAACTCCAGTCTGAAATTCTGATTGTTGTGCATGAATCTCTTTCACATTAAAAAAAAAAACAAAAACACACATTTGAGAACAGTCTCCATCAACAGGAAACATCGGTTTCTACCACGAAAAATGGCCAACATGCTTTGAATAACATTGGTAACAGTCTTCCCTTTTCCTTGAACAAGTTACACTGAAATTAATTCTCATGAGGAAGGACAGAGTTCAGGACTAAGCTTTTAAAGCATCCCTGAAAAAAAAAGGGAGGGAGTGGGGAGGGGAGGGGGGATGTTCTAACCTAGCCTGCGCATGGGCATTCTTATTTTCCATACACAATGATAGCTGCAACTGTATCAACAGTATCCTGATCTTGAAATACTCTCTCGTTCTATTGCCTGGGACAACTAAACCTCCTGGAGGGCCAGTAGGAATGCTCTCTCCACTTGTCCACTGGACGAGTTTTTGACTGCATCAGCAAAGGTGTCCTACTAGTCAGCTTTAGTGCAGACTAGCTGCACACCCCTCCTCACTTTTTCACTTTTACAGCCACCCCTCCCTTCCCTCAACCCCTCCCTACCCCCCCAATCCAACTTCCTGAAACCCCAATTCCCCCATCCAGGTTTTTCTCAAAGTGGAACCCCAAGCAGAGTGCCTTCTCACTGAGAAAACATGCATTCTATACAGATTACTATATTAGTCTTGGTTAATGGGGAAACAACAAATCTGTTTGCTTTATTTCTCCCTCTTAGGTGAACATCACACATGTGCCAAGCATGCCATCACTGAATTTTGTGTGCTAACATGTCATTGCACTACTTGTAATCAGTTTTATTAATCATCGTACTACTTTGGGAGGGCACTGATTGTCTGATCTACTTGTCCCCAGGACAATTAAAAAAAATATCTGGCAAATTCAAGCTCTGGCATCCCCTATGGTATTAACATGTATAAGCACTTCTCCAACTGTTTGCTCTCAAGTGGAATTCTCTTTCTGCTTGACTTAATGTTGTATGACTACTGAAACATTTTTTGCCCAGTTCTACCTCTTGGTTCCAAGCATCACAGACTGCCACGCCACATATGCATGTGCCCATCCACATGCTCAAAGCCATCACATTAATTGCATCAATGAAAACTGACAACCACACATAACAATCAGGTGGTGCAACGCTACAGATTCATTACTGAGGTTTCAGTATTTCGATTATTTCATTTTTATTTCACATGACCTGAACAAGAATATTATGGGGGATAAGCTGGAAAGACAGCGATGTATCTCCTCACAACCAAAGTCAATAAATAGTTCCACATACTTGAATAAATAAACAGCCTAAAATAGGCAGTCTTGAATGGCACTGGTGTTTTGATCATTTGCTGTTCTGCTTTGTGCTGATTGCTGAGATGTCACTCACATCTTTAAGTATAGTTATCACCGCATTTAAACTTCAAGGAACATATCCGTTTCTTTTGAGTATGACACAAATAAAGTATTACTAACATTTTTGGTCAGTATGAATTTATTCCAAATATTCCAAATCTCAGTGGATATTTTACTCCCTCTGGGTATATTGATCACAGATGATTTTCATATAGAAATATACTATACACATTGTACTTGCCTATCAACAGCAGATAATCTTTATAGTGGAAATAACTTTGTCAGAGTATCTCTAGTAGAAAGAGTGGTGAATACATGGAAGACTCTTCCAACTGGATTCACCTAACCCAGATTTATCAGATTAATGGCAGTGTCTCAGATCCAAATCAACCTATCCCAAAGATTCTGGGAATAGCAAAATATCACTAAATTTTGGGGTTATCCAGAAATGCCTGTAGCACTGGTTCTAAGCCTATTCAAACACAAATTGAAAACAATGTCAGGGACGACAGGGAGATAAATTCAAACTTGTAAGAAGCAAGACCACTCATTTGCCTGGGGGGGGGGGGGGGGGGGGGGGGGGGGGGGGGGGTAAACAAAAACAAAGAAACAAACAAAAAAAAACCCAAAGTTTGTGCTAATTTCTTCTTTCATTGTTGTAGCCCAGTTGGCCATACAGAGCCTTTTCAGGCTGTCAAACTTATACAAAATTTATTAAAAAAAAAAAAAAAAAAAAAAAAAAAGGTTGTTACATCCTGAACAGGTCAGATCGTAAAAGAGATTACGTTTGGAAAAAGAAAACAATGCAACAGAAGTTAAGCTATGACATGGTAATCAAATTATCAACATCCTTTTCATAAATCAAACTTGGCTATGCTGAGAGCACCAGACATTCCCTTTCATTTTCACTCCACAGTGAAAAAAAAAGTTGCAAAAGAAAAAAAAAATAAATGAAAAAGATTTGTCTGTTAAAGAAAACACAAACTAAAAAAAAAACCCAAAAAAAAAAAAAACCAACAACAACAACAAAAACACTAAAAACAAAAACCAACAATAACAACCATATGGGCAAACAAAAACGCTGTGAAATGGACAGCTACTCTACATTCTGAACAATGTGTACAATTTTCACTAACTTGTCAACAGACTTTCAAAAAAAAAAAAAAAAAAAAAAAAAAAAAAACAGTAAAAGAGTTTCAAGAACAATGAACAAAGAGGGATGGATGGTCTACTGTGGCAGAAAAACAGTTCACCACTGTAACGATAAAAACAATAACAAAGACGAGTCAAAGATATAACAGACCAGGGGAAGTTATTAGCACAAGAAATTCCAGCAGGCGAGGGAGCTCTCTGAACTGACAGTGCATCTGGCATCCTCTCAGGGACATGCTAGTGCCGCTGTCACATGTAAGTAAATTAACATGCTGCGGCAAGACACTTGTAATGTCCTATCTTATCACAGATAACTGAAATTACATGCCATGCCAAATCACTTGTAATGTCCAATCTTTTCACATATTAAGTCAAATAATATAAAACTCCCATGCCATGCCAAATCACTCGTGATATCTTTTCTTTTGACATGTTAAGTCAAATAATATAAAACGCCAAGTCACTTGTAATGGCCTATCTTTTGACATAGAGATATAATAATATGGAATACAAAGAAACTGTCCTATCTTTTCACATACTGGTAAAGCACTATGAAATGCAAAATCACCTGTAGTGTCCTATTTTTTCACATGAAAGTGAAATAAAATGAAAAGCAAACTCACTTATAAGGTCCTATCTTTTTCACATATAATATGAAAAAAAAAAAGGCTGTTTTTGATGTCCTGTCTTTTCACATATATGTAAAATATTACGAAATACAATCTTTTCACACATGAGTAGAAATAATATGAAATACAAAATCACTCGTAATGTCCTCTCTTTTCATATATAAGTAAAGTCATATAAAATGAAAAGCCCTTTGTAATATCCTGTCTTATCACACGTGTAAGTAAAGCATTATGAAATAAAAAGTCACTTAATGCCCTGTGTTTTCACGTGTAAGTAAAATATTATGAAATAAAAAGTCACTTTAATGTCCTGTCTTTTCACGTGTAAGTAAAATATTATGAAATGAAAAGTCACCTTAATGTCCAGTCTCTTCACAGCTAAGTAAAGTAATACAAAATGAAAAGCCACTTACAATGTCCTATCTTTACACACACAAGTGAACTAACATGAAATACTAAATCACTCCTAATGTCCTATTGTTTCACATTCACATAATGTTATATGAAATGAAAAACTGCTCATAATGTCCTGTCTTTTCGCAAATAAATGACATAATATGAAATACAAAGTCACCTGTGATTCCTTCCATTTTTCTTTTGCAGCTTTGGGGTCAGTTTGGAAAAAGCTAACATCCACGAAATTAACTGATCCTGCACTAGTTGAACGCAAACTGCCCTATAAGTACTAAATATATTCCCCAGTGGACCCTGAAATGTTCACACAAACAACACTACACAATGAAGACAAGCACATATCACATGGTAGCACCTTTAAATACTATTGATCTAGAGTTTAACAGGACATTCAGTACTGTTTGGTTTTTGTCACAATATTACACCAACTTTCCAAATAGCTTTTAAAAGTCAGTGTGATCTAATGATACAGACACAACACAAAGAAGTCTGGTGACTTTTCATGAGATGACTGAGTCAAAACCTTGAACACTGACAGCACACAACAGTAAACGTTCATATCTAACCACAGCAAAAATAGCTGATCATATCCATCACAACAAAAAATGCAATAGGATATATTGTCCAACAAAGTGTAAACAAGCAGCGAAACTTTTTCACATGAAGTTAAAAATGTACCACAAATAAATACACCACAGGTCCTCTTTGATTGTCAAGTGATTTTGGACAATGCTTGATTTGTATTCCTAGAGTTAATATGGTGAACGATTTCTCCATTAAAAACAAAACAAACAAATCTGAAAGATGACAGTAAAGACTGTGTTTATTATTCACATTTCCATTCAAATTAGTTTCACATGGCTATTTCTGCTTTTTGGTCCATTAACTCCATGAAACTAAAAGGAAAACTCAAGAGTAAAATGAGAAAAATGAGTAAAAGCTGTCTGGTATCCTTTTTTAGTATAATCTACAAAAATGAAAAGACAAATGTAAATCAGTCATGCATTTTCAACACAAATGTGTTTCAAGAATTATGTTTAACTACACGAATTTGGAACCTGCAGATAGCTTTGCACATACATCAAGATGAGAAAGGGACTGTCTTGTGATCAATTTTCATAATGACAATGTTTTCTAATTTTTGCCTGAAAACTGCATGGTTTAGCCCACACACTTCAGATCTAGCAGAATAGCTCAAATTATACAGTTATTTTTGTAAAGTGCATCTCCCTGTTGATCCTTATTCCATAGACAGGGATGGATTTCAGCAGTTCTCTCGCTTAAAATTAAATGGTCTGAGTTTCAGATCTGTCAACACTGTACTCAATGATGTCTCCCAAAGGACCAGATGCTTGCCAAGGCTTACAAGCCTGGCGTGCTGAGTCACTGTTTTCAACGTAGGCAAATTCCAGCACTAGTTCGTGACTGTTGGCCTTGTGGAGTAAAAATTCAGAAGACAGTTGTCCAAGGGACATTTGACTTAACTAGTGAAAGCATTCTTAAAACTAACTGAACTGATCGATGGGGAGCTCATAAACACAATATTTACATATGCCTTGTCCATCTATTTCCAAACATGTAAGGAAAATCCAATGGGATCAAAATGTGAAATTCGGAACTTTTTACCCTAGCCCCCTAGAACTATTCTTCAGTTCAGTAATTTCTCGGAAATTGCAGCCAGCTGACAGTTGTACTGTTCTATTCTGATCATGACACGCTGATGCTGGCTGGTCTAAGCTACATTTCAAACAGAACTGTAAGAAAAACTGGAGGACAGCTAGCTGATGTTTTTGAACACACAAGTGGCTTTAAAGCATCGTCTACCTTCCCTCAATCAGATACACCATGTGCTAAAAGATGCTCAGCACCGGTGACAGGATGTCCCCAAATACATGCTGCCAAGCAGGTTTGTTCAGACTTGATCCTGATGTCTTCAGGTCACTGTGATGTCCTAGATGGACTCTCCTATCAATCGGACAGAGGAGTAACCAGGTAGATCACTTGCCGAAGTGGGTCCTCGTGTGGCAATGAAGGCTAGTCACTGAAGCACATCCCTCAGATGTTGCAGGAGTCTGCATGTTGTGTGGTGGAGCCCTTCCCCCTGTTCCTTATGCTTTATGTAAGCTCTTTAAATTATTTTTATCACATGGTATATACAAAGGTATAGTAGAAGACAAAAAAAAAAAAAAAGGAAACACAGAAGAAAGAAAGAAATTTTGAAGATCTAGAATTGCACAGCAGCATTTTTTGCCATCAGCAAGGTTGCTCACTAGTTTTCACTTTTTATCTGCTGGGGCTTGCTTACAAGATTGATTTAACTTTCCACCTCCTTTCAGTTTAATAAATGTTCATATTCAAAAGCTGCTGGTTCAACATATTGTATGACAATGACACTTTTGTCTGGATTGACACTGATATAAAAACCGAAAATTCAGTGTAGAAGTTTTAACTTTCTGTAAACAAACACATGCAGATTAAAATGTATTCTCAACTCTCTAGTTGAAATGAAAAGAAAAAAAAAAGGTTACAGCTACACAAGTGTTTAAGAGTCTATTCTGACAGGGTTTGATAACATGTAACTTTATAAGTATATACCCTACCCCCCCCCCCCCCCCCCCCCCCCCCCCCCCCCCCCAAAAAAAAGATTATGTACATTTCATTCAACCAACAGAGGGATGTCCTCAATCCTCTAACAGTGTTTTTCTTTAAAGCAAATCCTGGTCACAGTGTAAAGATTAAAAAATGCAATATAAATATGAATGAAGCATAAACAGAGCAACTACACATTGATCAGACTGAAAAAAAAAAAGAGAGCCATTATAATATACAATTCAAAATTTTAAGTCATATTAACAACAGCCCTTGAGAGACATGTAGTGTTCATGGCAAAGCTCAAATTGAATACAGTAAATACATAAAGATGTATACAGAACAAAGTGTCATCACAATACATAAACAAATCACAGGCATGAATGATGAACAAGCATAAAATAAGCTAACATACATCAACCAAACCATTGATGATAAATGATCTGCTGCTGACAGTGAAGAACATCTTTATGTGGAGTTTCCTTGTTCTATGCTGTGAAAGATTGACTGACATCCAACACATATGTAAATGACAACAACGAATCAGAGAGAGAGAGAGAGAGAGAGAGAGAGAGAGAGAGAGAGAGAGAGAGACTGCATGCACGTCTGAGCATGTGTGTGTTCATGTGTGCAGATGCTCATATTGTGATGTGTGCGTAAAACCTGTGCATCAAAAGAATGATCAGATAGATCTGTCCACTGGTAAAACTGAACACATTTGCTCTTTAAGAAAATCAAACCATGTGGAAAAAAAGACTGATGTTTTCAAATACCACGAAAAGAGAAACTCACAGGATTCATCATTGTGCAGCTGTGCATACATTATGATTATGTAAAACAAATCTACTGACAACATATATCACATTCATATTTACAAATAACTTAAACAAATGTAAGGGATTGCATCTGCTTACAAAAATACTGATCATACAGCACTGAAAAGTCAGGTTCTGAATGCTTTTAACACATAATTCCAATAAACAAAAAACACAATCATGGTCAGTAAAAGCAAGTACTTGAAGGATTTGAAAAATAACAAAATAAACACACTTTTTGAAATCCTACATGACTGTAATAAACAAAAATACAGAACCGTCAAATGCATATCATATCATGGCTTTAGGTAAATTAACAATTATCTAGAGCAACGACAACCAAAAAAAAAAACAAAAAAACTATGATTTTACAATGTGTCATATTTACAAAAATGCCCATATACTTTTACACTGTAACATATTTACACAAATGCTCAGACATTTAACCCTGCTTTAATGGTGGGGGGAAAAAAAAAAAAAAAAAAAAAAAAAAAAAGCACTGTAAGTACAGTGATTTTCTGAACTGAGATTCTCAAAGGCTCTGTCCGTCAATCTGTTGTTGTTGTCATCTTCAACACAGACATTGAACTGTCCCAAGGACTGGAGATGATAGCAGTACTGTGGCAATGGAGAGAAGGAACCAAGTAAGAGGGACAGGAGGGGGAGGGGGCAGGAGAAAGGAGAGAGAGTGCCAGAGCTAGTAACAGCAGCCACAGAGCCTTGGTCAAGATGGTATCATCTACAGAAAGTTTCAACGAAAGAATGACCAGTTTCATTCTGCTCTTAAGTTCTCAACTAGAAGAACCTTTTCATATTGATTAGATTTTACAGTTTGATCCAACTGAAGAAACTGCAGATCACATTTGGCACAGTCGTACAGTCTGCACCCCTCCTGTGATAATGGATTCACTGCCCTGCATTCACTAGAACTTTAAACATGAAACAATGTCACAGAAACAGCCACAGTGTGAGGAATCACTGCGCCAAAAGGCATGGTCAACGGACAGCAATCTAGAAACAGCCGTACAAGCTGGCATGAGGAGATATTAGAGACACTCTCACTGTCACTACCTGCTCCTGTAATGAAGATGCAAGCTGCTCAACATGGTCACCTGGTCTTTTGTGCTCACAATTAAGATGTAGGAACACAAAACACTGGAAAAATGAGAAAAAAATGGGGGGAATTTGTGAATAGATTATGCCTTTTTTCATTTTCTATATACATATCTACAGCACTCACATGCTTCTGCCTTATCTGCAAAGCAAGACAAAGAAAGAAAATATGAAACACGAGTCTCTCTTGGGAGGGTTGGAACACAAACGAACCCATCTCCATCACAGCTTTGATAGCTCCACAGGACTTCCTCTGAAAGGAATATGATTCATGCCGGAACACACCATGGTTCAGAGTAATGCTGCATGCTCAGTGGCATATGCATGTGTCCACATTTCAAACAGATCTAGTTCTCATTCAAGTTTACTGTGCTGACATTATTTACAGTGCCCCAGTCATCCATAGGAATTCACTCATTCTTCCAGTATTTTTCTTTTCAAATTTCAGAAGCCTGATAAGGATACCTTGGACAACACTGAGGTCTTCAAGTGAACAACTACATTTAATTGTTCAGCATTTTTATATATATATATATACACATACATACATATATATATATATATATATATATATATATATATATATAAAAAATTTTATCTCAAATCCAGTTTCCTTACTTTCCTTATCAGAAAATGTAAAAATGTTAAAGGAGTCTTAATTCAGAACAATTACACACAACATTTTAAAATGCAGAATTACTGTTACCAAAGTGCTGAGTTAAAATCTTACATCTCTCTCTCTATATATATATTTTTCTTTATTTAATTCTCAATTTCATTAAACCTATAGACATCAGAAAAAAATTCAATCCTTCATTAACAGCAGACTCAAGACCAAACCCACAAGCAATGAATATTGTTGAATTTCCAAAATAACAAACTTTGAATGCAAACTTTCCTGAAAACAAATTCAATCTAGGTAAAAAAAAAAAAAAAAAAAAAAAAAAAAAACAGGATTAAATAGATTAAAAAAAAAAAAACTTACTGGGAAAAAAAGTAAACCCTTAAAAGCAGTATTGTACCATATTTCCTTCTGGATCATACATTTCACACACACACACACACACACACACACACACACACACACACACAAGGTAATGATGATTCCAAAATTACTTCTTCACCACACATTTGTATGCAAAAAACAAACACATAATGTCAAAAATGTCACAGAGAATAAATAAAAAAATGGCATATCATTTTTGCTACTAATAATGGCATATTAACACTTTCTTGTATAGTTATAACCAAAACATTGAATACATTGAATACATTTCCAAAAGGAAAACAAAAATTCTTTACACAAGTTGGAAATGAAGTGTTGTACAAATAATAAATTAAAGATCTTCACCGTAATGAGAAGACCGGTGTAGAAATTATGTACAGATGTAAAGCACAAGGAAACTAAAACCAGTATGGCAGTCTTCATTTTCTGAAGTTCTTCAGAAAAAGATGATGATGATGATGATGATGATGATGATGATGATTTGCCATAAGGGACAAAGCAAATTGGTCACACCACAAATCTGATGTACATGAAACCTTTGATTCCTTTCAGCACTGACAATAAAACATGTTAATAAACAATCTCCCAATAAACTCCAAATGAACTCTAAATCACTACGCCTTTTCAGTCTGCACTGTGAACACTGTAGTCACAACACAGAAGAAAGTGCCTTAGGACCTCCATTTTCAACCTTTTTTGTCTTTCCCTGTCAAAACCTGAAACCAACAGTCACTTAATTTGTGCACAGTGATAAAGAGTAACCTTCTACCTCTGTTTTAGCAACATTACAAAAAAAAGTATCTTTTTAACTGTAAACTTAAAGTCTGATGGCACTGTAAATGGCTTACTTTCAAAATCATTAATTTCTTTACTGTCATTCGCAGCGCTTCATGAGGCAGGGTCTTGCTGATATCTCTTCAAAGTAACTGATACAGTAAACTCTTACTGGTTTGCTGTTCATGTCAGATAATGAGGGAAAACTGAATATGTGTGCTGAAATCACTGAGAATACTCTGATCAGACTCCCAACATGGGCAGACTGACTGTTGTCTGTATAATCCTATACCTGTTTTTGCTTCCGCTTGCTTTGTATTTAATTTTGCAACTTGTTTTTGTTTTGGGTTTTTAATTCACACACCAGTAAACGGTGATTCGATGACAGCATTACTGAAGATGAAATCTTTCATTTCTTGGAATTGAAAAGGTTTTCTTTGCAATCTGTGTGTGTGTGTGTGTGTGTGTGTGTGTGTGTGTGTGTGTGTGTGTGTGTGTGTGTGTGTGTGTGTGTGCGTGTGTGTGTGTGCATGTGTATGTATGTGTGTGCGTGTGTGTGTGTGTGTAAAACTAAAAGAGAAATGCCTTGAGGTAACTCTGCTCATTACTGATGACCCACAAAACTAAAAATTTGTGACAAACTCTACTGTATTCTACTGACAAGGGTGCGTTTCAAGATAAACCTTCCCAATTTTGCGCTGTTATCAAGCTTTTCTATCAGCTGGGCAAAAATGGACACACACAGTGTACATACAGGCAAATATTTTGTTTTGTTTCAACCTTCAGCCTGCAATTTTGAAACACCAAAGGTACATACAGGCAAATATTTTGTTTTGTTTCTATCAGCCTGCAATTTTGAAAAGTATAAGGTAATTTCATTTTCTGAATCTGCACAAACCCACTGGTGGGGGAGTCTGATGCAAACTACATCAACAATGAAGCTACCCCTGGCAAGCACTGAAAAACCCAATTGAAACAGGTTAAAAAAAAAAAGTAGGGAATGATGATGCCAACACTGCCATACAATATAGAATGCTCTTCAAAAGCAGAAAGTCACAAACAGGTTTTGACAATGAAGAATACACAAGTTGTGTTTGGCCTTCTCCATCATCCCTGTCCATTAAAACTTTTCTTCATTAGCATTACTGAAAACAGAGGACAAACTAGAAAGAGAACCACTACGCAATGATGTTTATGAAGAACTTCAAGAGAAATAAACGTATTACCAGTATGGATGTGTCTAAAACCAGACAGAAAGAAATGAGTCAGCCCAAATGGAGTGCCGAAACTTTCTCCTGCCTGATCAGCCATCGCTGTGCAGTGATTAGCATGGCGGGCTGCAAGACTGTGGGTTCTAGAACCGTACAAGGCATTAATTTACTTGCTGGATTTTTTTGGCCTTGGCCAGCTTCTAACCAGAAGGTGACCTAGGCAAAAAAAAAAAAAAAAAAAAAAAAAAAATCCAGCAAATAAATAAATAGATGAGCCTGGAATCACTCAGACAACTTTTATCCTCTGAATACATCCCTAAACTCCATATATGTAAACAACGAAATAAATCTCTTGGGTCTAACTGATGCTGAGACACGTCACTTATTATGACTGGAAGCCTAGAGCAAAAACCTTGTAATGTCTCAGATGGAACAGGACTCCACAGCATTATCTCCATCTTCATTGGTCATCATGAAAAAAAGAAAAGCCATGAATGACTTGAGACAGATATGACTGTTCTAGTGTTACCATCTTTGTCCATCTCATGTTACACACAGCTTCTGGCCTTCATGCGAAGTTTGCTATTTTCCAGAAAGTTTTTTTTTTTTTTTTTTTAAATAAAAGCAGTTTATCTGACCCTGAGGTACACCATAAAATAAACAAAATTAGAAACCTTGATATTTTCTGCTCCAATTTACTCAGACTTCTGACTATATACTTGTTTAATAATGTTAAAATCAGAACAACAAAATATGAGGTAAACTGCAAACCAATATACCAAATAAATGGCAGCAAAACTGTACAGATTTATAATCTTTTGTGTAAATGTGGAACAGAAAAAACAAAACAAAAACCAAACTAAACAAACTTAATTTAATTAAAACAAACTTATATCAGAATGGATTAAAACAATTCTAAAATGAATGGAAAACTTCCTACCTATAAACAACAGTGACACCACTCAATAGCTTTCAGAATAGACTCCCTCCCTTTCACTTAAAAAAACTTTATGTTTTTTTCCCCTTGAGAATTTAAAAAAAAAATCTTTTTACACATATATACAAGATTTACACACTCACAGAGACCCTCTTTAGAGACCCAGTTTTTGAGGATTTCCCAATAAATATTAAACAGTGTCTAATGTTTTCATTTAAAACCAAAATAGAAACACTGTTGGCAAATAAAACCAAAACACTGTTGGCAAAGCACACGCATTAAACCAAAAATACCTGGACGGACAAAGCACACGCACATATATATATATATATATATATATATGAAAAAAAGAACCATCTGTCTTTTGTGAAAGATGGATGAAAAGTTGAACATCTGCAGCAACAATATTGCAATCAAAACTTAGGGATACAGTAATGCTTGATCAACATGTCACTGTCAAACAGTATAGTAATGTTTAATGAACTGAGTAGTTTAGGCTGCCAGTATTGAGAGTACTTATAGAGAAGTCACAATTTTCTAGTAGTTGTCTCAATGTCAAATATACTGCTCCTTACAGAACCATTTTGTTCCAAAATTCCTGCTCTATTTTGAAAAGTTTCCTGGAACAAATGCCGGCATGAGCAATATATCATCTCACACGCTTCTTTTCTGACAAGGCTAAACTAGATTTTCACCACAAAAAAAGGGGGAGAACAAAGCACCTCATACATATGACATATTCTAGCTACAAAATGATAATGATGGAACCATGCTTCAAAATATTAAGACAATGACAATGAATGGCAAAATAAACATACTGTGGCATAATACAGCATACTGTGTGCATCCTTTCTGTAAACGAGCTGAGTATTTGTACATAATTATGAGCTTTCAGAATATGAGAAAACATTGGTTTAAGAATAAAACTGAGAAAATCCTATCAACTCTCACTAACCTGGCAAACCCTTACACTCACTCTAGCACCAGTGCTCAATTGGCTAGAGTTCTCCTGTAATTTTCAATGATGATCTGCACAATGGCATGGCACATAATGTTATCCTAAAAAATGCAGCTGCAGTTCTAGTGTACATCACTACATGGCAGTAATACTGGCATTCCACTTTTCAGGCCGATGTCTTCCCACCATTAATGTACACAAAATCTTACCTTTTTTTTTTTCCTTTCTGATACATCTCCTATACAACTGTACAACACCTTTTTTACCTACAGATCATATGAACAAATTGGCTGTTTACACACTGCACAGACACATATAAAATGCTGACTTGTCGCCTGTGTTACAGACAATGTGACCCAACAAAGAGTTGTTGCCACTCTGAACCGGATGTGAAATGCTTATGAACTTTGCAGCACACTATGATTGGGCAGCTTGTCGATAATGGAGTTGATGTCGACCAGTTTGTGGATCCAGTTGTAAATACGGCGAAGTGCATCATTGATGCGGTCCACACAGTTCTTCCAGACTAGCTTCTCCAGCCGGGGGTTGTCCAGCACAGAGGGTGGATAGCGCATGACTAGGAATCGGATGGCAGACATTTTAGCTGGATCTAATGCCTTATGCTTGTTCTCCATTTTCTTGCCCTTGATGTAAAAGACACCCGAGACATTTCGGTCATAGACCTCCCCGAGTGAAGATTCTGAAGACAAGTTCTTTGGCTAGCCTCTCCCTCCTGCCCTGGCAGCCTCCTCTGCTTCTTTCAGTACAGAAGAGCAGATGCTGATTTCATTGTTGCCCATGTTCCGCACCAGTGGTCTGCGGATGTTGGCCAGAGCAGACATGATCTGTTTGGAGGTCATGTTCTTCTGGAAGTCCTCCACCAGCATCTCCCAGAACTTGGGATCCACTATCACTGTCTTGGGATTTTGTGAAACAGTTGTGAAGCGAGCACCTGCGTTGTCCTTGCTGCTGTCAGGCCCCAGCTCATACGTGGCACCCTCCGTGTCATAGATGGTGACAGCAATCCCGCTCTGGCTGTCAGGGGCAGCCACATCTGCTCTGGCAACCTCAGTGCCAGTTTCCACGGAGACCGTCCCCGTATTGTCCAGTACCAGCAGGTTCTGATCGGCCACTTCAGAGACAGTGGAGGTGGCCGTCTCCCCACTGGGGCTGGGGTCTTCCTGAATGGGCAGACTTACAGTGCCCACAGGAATGAAGAGGTCAGAGGAGGACTCCTCACGCTTCAGCTCATCCTTGTTGTTAAAATCTGTGATGGTCAGGTAGTCAGCCAGGGCTGCCTTCAGCTCATTCTTGGAAGGACCTGGGCTGGCTGAAGGAGTGGAAGTAGCCATGGAAGATGACGTCGCAGATGTTGCTGTCGTAGTAGAGGAGGCTAATGTTGAGGAGCTCTTGCTTTTCTTGGATTTCCCTGCAGAAGGGTTGGTGGCGACTTGAGCCTCAATTCGATCCAGATGCTTATTGGTGTCAGCAATGGCTCTCACGGTGTCCTGCATCATGATCATCATCTTATCTAGCTTGACTCCTAACTGGGCCAGGCCAGGAGATGGGTCCCTGTGGTGGAGGTTCCCACACTCTGCAGCTGGGGCAGGAAACTGCCTGGAGGCAGCACCAGGGACATGGACTGCATGCCACTCTGAGTCTGCAGGGTTGTTCCTGGTGCAGGAATGCCTCCCATGACAGCCTTGGATGTGACAGTCACCGCTTTCCCCACAGCCTGGTTCTCTGAGGTGGGTGGGAGTGGCAGAGGGTGGGGGGTGAGCCAGCACCACACTGGTGCCATCACTCAAGGTTGCTGACTGCGGAGTGGAGGAAGGGGTCATGATGACGTTGGGACCAGTGCTGACTGGGGATTCTGGGAAGCCAGCACCAAGGTCTGAGCGAGCTCCTCCTGTGTCTCCTGCTTGACAATGTACCCCCCCTGCTGTCCAGGGGCGGCAATGACTATATTCTGGCCCATTCCACTGGCCACCTGCCCTGTGGAGGTGAAGATGAAGTTGCCGGCCTGCTGTGGAGTCCCAGGAGATGCAATGATCACGTTCTGGCCCAGGGAAAACGCTGAGATGGATGAGCTTCCTGCTGCCTGGGAGGACCCCACCATGTTGCTTGTGTAGGTCGTGCCATTGATGGTCTGGATGGTTCCTGCTGCCTGGGACTCGTCTGTGATGACTGCCGTCTGGGCATCTTGCAAGGTAGCCTGACCTTCCTGGGTGTGCGCGGGAATGATGGTGATGCCCATCTGACCACCAACCTGTCCAGCCAGCCCTGATGCAAGCAGCTGATGCTGACTGAGGGAGGTGGTGGAGAGCTGCTGCTGGGCCTGGTTGTAGGCCTGGGCGATCATCTGACTGGTGCCTAACACAGCTCCACCCTGGGACAGCAGTGTGCCATCCTGGTTATAGCCCACCATGTTTTGGCTCAACAGCAGGTCTGCTAGGGGGGTTTGGCCTCACTGAATTCCCCACTCTGGAACTCCCCGCTATAGTACTCTGAGCTCTTCTGTTCAGGGGACAGGATGTCTAGGCTGTCGCGGATATCCTCTGTCAGCTGCATGTACTGGAGTGGCTCTCCATTGGCGGTGACAATCTGCTGTTGCTGAAGCTGCTGCTGCTGCTGAGGGGTCAGCTGTTGGATGGTCTGAGTCTGGGCCTGCTGGGGAGAGGCTGCTGGCTGGGGCAGGACGCAGCTCTGAGGCTGAGTGGAATCTGCCGCGGCATTCTGATTGGGGTTGAGGCTCTGCAAGAAAAGAACATGTCCACTCTTTGGAATGACTCATGTCATGCTATATCATACTTAGTCTAAACATTTTTTTCTAGCTCCACTGAACTATCGGTCTTAAAAACCAGGTTATCCTATTAAGTTTCAAAAAATGTTTTTGCATAAAATTCAAAAGCAATCATTCTCATGACAAAGGTATTAATTTAAAACAAAATAAAAAGGAATGACAATGTCATCAACAGAAAATAAGACTGTACTGGTCTTTAGATTTTCAAAGATGAAGAATTACTGCAGCATGTTATGTTGTGGAACTATTAAGTGATAATAAAATAATAATATTAAAAAAATAATAATAAAAATGAAAGAAACATAATACTTTCAGGTGTCATCCACTTCTACAAACACTGCATGCTGTGATCCGACTTGTCTATGCAGCCATGGGCCACTTTTACTATGTAAAAGGGTGAAAAAGGGAAAGGTGGAAAAAAGACAACATGGCAGATGAAAAAATAACAACACATGACCTGGTCTACAGGATTCTCTCTTTTTCCTATTTCAAGATTACTGATGTACACAGCTAATGGTTACATGTATTAGAAATAAATAATGATAAACTGGGAAAGCATTTTTTCCACTGTAGCACCTTACACTGGGTCCCGAGATTATTGCAGCTGGTGGATAAATTATATTAACAAAATAGAAATGACCAAATCACTGCACAGATATACTCATGCTCAATGCTTATTTATATATTTAATTAGTTTTGTGAATATACTTACACAGTAAATATTGTTCTCTTCAATGCCAAGCAAGAACAATGTTGTTTTTGAAGCAATAAATGGTCTGCAGCTCATAGAAACATGATGACACATAGGAATCTCGTCTACCTGTCTATCCAGACAGATCAGATCTGTTGTTTCATTCAGTTTTCAGCCAGTGAACAAAAGGCAGAATGTTCACAGTATTTTCCACACAAAGGCATTTAACAGAAAACTGCTAACAGTATACAATGAACTCATATAATTTGGATACCCTATCCCCTCCACACCTCACTCCTCCTTAATAACCCCATCCCCAAAACATTACATTAGGCTGGGTACCATAGCCATACAGCGAATATGACCACTGACATTTCAGTCAGCTCTGCATGTTATTAATATATGAAAAGAATGTATCACATCAGAAACAACATTCAAACAATGGGGAATGCTGTCTATCAACAAGACATAGAAAACAAAAACTTAAGGGGAAGCCAAGCCATGCACATAATTCTCAAAACAAAACAAAACATACAATTAAAACCATGACATTACAGACTGAATGGAAAACAACAACAAAAAGACGGACTTTTTCGAAGAGCTGAACAAAATAACTTTGCATGTACAATAAACAGATTTGAAGCTTAAATTTGAAAGTGAATGACATGAAATTTTAAGCGAATAATATGATATTTCACTTATACTTCAATGGCAAATTGGAATGTTTTTCTTTCCATCACACACACCTTGAAATGAACTGATGTAACACAGGGATAATGGCATACAAGTTCTGAGAAAAATTCAGTTCTGCTGATGTTGCATACATTTTCAGCCATCAACCTGATAAATTGGTTTGAAATGATTAAATGAACAAAAAAAAAAAAAAAAAAAAGACACGCAAGATTCTTCTTAGAGAAAACAAGTCTGTTTTGTTAGAAGATACAACACACACACACACACACACACACACACACACACACACACACACACACACACACACACACATTGTGTACTTTACACACTGCACTGTAACATGACTACCATTCCAAAGCAGTGTTTACTGCAACCTTTGACCAAAGGTTCCCATGAAAGATTTATGTGATAAATAGATAAGAAGTGTTCACTTCCTTGGATCAAAGATTTCGGTCATGGATCTACTTAATAAATAAATAATCAAACAAAACCCGCCAGTTGAGGAAATGCGGGGCAATGGCAACACAAGTGACATGGCAGGTTAACAGGAATAGCTGTTGGCTATATCTCAGAAAAAAACATGTCATTCACAAACAAAACCTACCCCCAGTGAAAAGTAAGATTCTAAGACAATGTATACATGTACAGAACATTGGGGAAATACAGCTTCACTTAAACTGCCAAGGAGATTATGAAAGACTAGTACTCCCATACAGGTGAGTTGCCAGTTAGCAGACACCACTGAAATTGCACACATTTTCATGGTGAAGCTAAAATGTCACGCGAAATCTTACGAAAAACGTGGGCAAAGATTGTCAACGGAATTGAAATTCTGATATTTCATTCAGTATTTTGTTTGCATGCTTTTAAGAACTTGCACATCATCTGTAACAATCCTAATATGGATATTGTAGTTGGCTTGACTATAAGCAGCATGACTTATTCATTTACAAATTGATTTGTTCCTTCCCATTTGGGTTTGTGCCATTCATACATATGACCTTGTAAAAAATACATTAACTAGTTACACCATTCTTTAAACCGTTTCGATCCAGGAGAAAAAAAATATCATTTGCCAAAAACTGTTTTGTTTACAAACACACACACACACACAAACACACACATACACACACACACACACCTGCACGCACGCACGCACGCACGCACGCACGCACGCACACACACACACACACACACACACACACACACACACACACACACACACACACAACCAATAGAAAAACTATAATCAGTTTGTTCTGATGATACATTTAATAGATATGCGTAAGATCATGCTGTTTATTGGAAAATAATCAGATGGCATGACTTCAGACATACGATCTTTCAAATGAAAATGTTAATTAAAAAAAAAAAAAAAAGCAGGTGCAAGTCATTAAAGTAATAATTTAAGTTCAGTTTTTCCTATCAATCTGATTCTCCTATTCAAAGAATTTCTTAAATTCTGAAAACTTAAATGTGCCAGCAGGAGTTTGGCTGATCACCAACAATGTTAGTGCTTCTCTTATGCCTTAGTTTTCCTGCAGCAACACTGTCTGCATCAAAATCAGGTTTCTCAACTTGCACACTGAAAAGTTCTCACTTTGGATGAACTAGCAACTTACCTATTTTGTTAAAACTGCTTTCAAGTCAAGTGGAAGGGCAATATCAAATCATTTATTTTTCTAAATACTGCATCTAATAATGTCAACCAAAGTAATGCCAAATACATAAACTTGTATGACATCAATGAAAAAAAAAAAAGATAAAACAGATATCATGAAATGAAACACAGTCGACGGAAAGTGTCACCCTTATCAAAGAATTATCCGTGTGTTTTTTTTTCAGGGCTCTCGCTGAGGAAAAGCAAAAAGCCCTGAAATTCTATGGCAGTTCAGCAGACATGCTCTCCCTCATCCATGAAAAGAATGACACTTGGTGCAATCTGATGTAAACCTGAGCGCCGAATGATGTATCATCAACAACTGCTTGGTCCTATCACAGCCAGGACCATATGTGTACTTACAGTTTTTGTCAACATTTTTCACTTTTGCATTCTTGTTGACACATGATGAGGCCCAAACCTTCTCCCCCCCAAAGACTGTGTAGACTACCTCTTGATCTCAAGCAAATTTCCAGCTATTTACAAACTAAGACAAAAATATGTCTGAGCTAACCTCAGTTTTTGATTTTTTGTTGTTGGTCTGTTTATCAACCTGTCTTTTTGTTTGTTGTAAGTGTGTTTGCATACTATTATAATCATGTTTGAATATCTACTGTTATTATTCTTGTATGCATATCTGTCTTCTTTTCATATAATTGCTGTTAACCCCCCCCCCCCCCCCCCCCCCCCCCCCCCCCCCCAACCATCACCATCATCATCGCAAAGCAACAATTAAGCACAAAAGAGTCACACATGGTATAACTTTTATTCATTCCAAGGTATATAAGCACCAAAACATCCAGTCAAAGTAGCCAACTTTTCTATTTCTTATGACAAGATTTTCCAAAGTCAGTAGGTCAAATATTCAAGAAAACTGCTGAAAATAGTTTGGAGCATGACAGAATGTAGTACACATGTTAATCGGTAGTAGAGGAGTTAAACCACTCTGTCAAAACATAAAATGACATTTCCTGTAGTGGATTTCCTGAAAGCCCTGTATGAATAGATGAGCCTGAACAATTCACTTTTTTTTCACTATTACAGGCTCAAAAAGTATTACAGGCTCAAAAAGTATCTGTCAGTGGATAAATACACCCATCATCAGCAATTTCAAAAGACATCTGCCAGCAAGGTCTCCAAACACAAACACCTCCCCATAATGATAAACCAATATTAACACACATGCAAATGACAGAGCACACGTGCACACCTGATAATCATGTGCCACTAAATAAGTCATAAATGATGTAACAATATCGAAGTATCTTCTGTGGCTCCATTAAAGACAAATAGTATTCGTGCATTTCAAAAGGTGCACTAGTATAAATATGTTTCAATATTATTTATATGCCAAAGATGTACTACTGTTAGACTTTTGCCAAATATCTAGCAGATTTGGGGCATCTGCAACAAACACACCAGAATTCTGACATCTGTCAAAGACATGTCAGCTTCAAAACATCTGTCAAAGATGTACTGATGTTTATCTGCCAAATATGTACCAGTAACCTGACATCTGCCACAGATGCACTCACGAAGAATCAGACATCTGCCAAAGCAGTGCTAGTATTCAGACACCTGCCATATATCCACCAGTAATCAGACATCTGCCAAAGATGTATGCAGCTTCCAGACAACTGCCAAAGATGTGTTACTATTCAGACATCTGTCAAACATGCACCAGTGATCAGGTGTCTACCAAAGTTGTACACAGCAATAAGCAGGACATCTGCCACAGATGTATCAGTACAGAGACCTGTCAAAGATGTACCAGTAATCAGACATCTGCAAGGGATATAATGTCTACCAAATAAGTACTAGTCATCAGACATCTGCCAAATATGCACCAGTATTCAGACATCTGAAAACATTGTATTAGAAATCAACCTGTAAAAATCCCACAGAAGGCTGAGGTAACCTGGCATGTGTGAATATTGCATACATACTCACACAACACATACACACACAAATATACACATTCAGTGATGGAGCGAGGGAGAGAGAAGGGATAAGGATCAAGAGCACATTTGCTCTATAATTTAAGACCTGATAGTGAGCTGATGCATGTGTACTAAATTATTAGATGCTGACATTCTCACAGTGCTGTTTATCAATGAAAAGTTTCGGTGACTGCTTGAGCATAAGGGAGGGAGCTCAGTTCAACCATCAAACACCGATGAACTTTCAAGCCCATTGATTTGTCACCGAGTCATCCAGTAAAAAATCATTGTTTTTAAGTCTGCATTTCACACACACACACACACACACACACACACACACACGCACACACACACACACACACACAACAAAGCAGACTTAGCTGAACACACACACAAGCAGATTCAGCTGGAAAGGTAAAAATCAAACATTAAAGCAAAAGGAGATTTTCCAGCAAAACAAAAGAAAATAACGTCAAAAGAAAATCAAAGTACTGGAAAAACAAAAAGGTCACCACAATTTTTAGACAACAAACAGCTTACATGTAACATATACACCCTTGGTTAAAAAACAAACCCCCCTCCCATATATATATACACACAATTACAGCCATGCAATACACAACCAAGCCTCTATAACAAAGAACTGACAGTTTCCGCCATCAATGCTTGAAACTAACCTTCTTCTTCTTCTTGGCTTTCTGATGCATCTCCATCAGCGATTCTGGGCGTTTCTTTTTCTGAAACAAAAGAAGCGGCACTGGGCTGGCAAAACGAGCACATTACAGTGATGTGTATAGGGGCATAGCGAAAATTGGATATATCTATTTACATAGACTCTGATTTAAGTCTTCTCCCTTTACAGACTATTTCAACTGGAATATTTTTGTTCTCCATACACTTTGTGCATCTCGGTCAAAAAAAAAAAAAAAAAGCCCCCATGCGAGATCCTTGTTCTCAGGTTTTCTAAGGATTGCTATAAAAGGTTGCACTACAATGCCCTTTTTTTTTTTTTTATTCAGACCACAGGCGATAAAGGCGAGGAGGTTATGCTGGGCTTCAGAATGTGAAATGAAATGTACATGTATATCCCTAACAAATGTTTTGATTCTGACACTGCTCAATGTCAAGACTTGACAGCCTGTTTAAGGATCTTCCTCACCTTCCTAGGATTTACCTTTGCCCAGTTACCAGGCAATAAGCAACATTACCGTACCTTACCTGTTAACATAATTCTGACAGTAGTAGACTATGAACGTCTGCTGAATCATGGTTTCTAATCCATGAAATGCATGCCTACAACAGCTAATTATGGGGTGCCAAATAAAATGGCAAGTAAGAACCTGGCCGGCCAATATGCTGAGGACAAAAGACAGACAAAAAAATTCCTGCAGGGTCCAGTTAGGGACACTGGATCCACAAGAGGAGGCAGACATAATAGGGGAAGAGGACAGAAAGGAGACAGGGAGGGGAGGAAAGGGGTAGGGAGTCTAGTGGGTACAATTTTAAAACCAGAACTCCCAATGACCAAACAGGGACAACCATGCATGGAATGGGATGGGGAAAATGAAAATCAATACACATATCGCACAACTACCAGATGGCAGAGAAGAGCATGGGGGCAGAATAAAGTGGGGGATGAAGGGGGAGAGAAGTATGCCTGCACGTCTTGCTCTTCCAAAATGCTAAAAAATGGCAACACAGCACTGAAAACAGGAATTTCAATTAAGGAAAACATATCAAATTCTACCCAAGTCTTACCCTCCATTCCATTTGATCCATCTGAGAGTATAACTATTCTAGGATGTGCAGAGGTGGTTAGGTTATGGATCACTGCCTTGCTTTTCGTTATCATTACAGTTTCTTTTCATCATTATCAAAATGACTTCAAACACATACTTAATTTTGTGTCTGGTGCAACTAAATTTTGTCTGGTGCACCTCGTTAGTCTGACCAGCAATTCTGAAATTTAACTCTTTCTCTCTCTAAAAAAATCAAACAGAGAGGCTTTTCATGCTGACTTGAATAAAATCACCAGGACATACTTCTCAAAACAGCATATTCAAGAGAAGGAAAGAAAGAAACTTCAACAACAGCATCACTGCTAACATGGCTGATCATCAGGCATGATGATTACCACTTTTTTTTCCCTTTCCATTGCATGATTAGAGCCTAAAAAATACCTACACAAAAAGTATATTCAATAACACGAATAATCAGCCATACAAGCTCAAAACAATCAGCTCTATGTTTGCCATTGACTGTACAACAAATACATTTCAGGACCATGACATACACCAAGCTGACAAAGACTACACCATCTGCAAAGGACAATACACAGTCAGTCAGTCAGACTGTTTCACACACAGCAATAAAACACAAGCTGACAAAAATGTGGTTGGTTGACAAGCAGCAAAAAAGCAAGCCAAGGTGACATCAATGATGACCCGACTCCATAGGGAAAGACAAAGACGAAACAGACAGACAAACAAAGCACTGAACATCCCCTCCATACCTCCTCCCTCCCTTTCATAAAGTCATAACTGTTCCTACTTACATTGTACTCCTCTATCTGTTGTTGCAACTGCTCGTCTCGCAGTTTGGATGGATTCTTCTCCATTTCGTCTCTCTTCCTCTTCTTGCTCTTTCCTCCTGTAAAAAATATTCAACACCACATCACTATCTGTAAAATATCACAACAATCAACAAATACAGAGCAATTAGATTCTATCGAATTAATGGCTATATTCAAATTTACCCTACAAGAGAAGAAAATGCACTGACATAGCCACTTTCTGAATAATTCACTAAGCTTCTTTTCCATCTGTAGACATAAAGACACTTTCTGAATAATTTGCTAAGCTGCTTTTCGTCTGCAGATTATCTGTTCTCCAGTGGATATTCTTGAGCACTGCCCAGAATGCAGGTTGCCAGTGTCACTGCCATGAGAACTCTTCTCTACACGAGTCGAGAAACACAGTTTTAATGTGGACAGTTTTGTCCTGGGAACTCGGAGGCTTGAGCTGAGCGCTAGCGGTCTTTTCGGATCAGCCGGACTGCTGCACAGTTAAGGTTTCAGACCTTAACAAATTCTTAAAACATACAATCAGATTGGACTGAAAAAACAGACTCAGATACATTATAATTCTAAGGAAATGGTGGCTATCACAAAGTATTTGTTCAGCTCAATGAACAGCATTCACATCATACTTTTTGACTGACTGAAACAGCCTAACCTATGTCCAAATCGCATTCACACACCGACTCTTTAACATGGCATCACAGAAAGTCCAGTTTGGCAAGAGCCTGGACTGGCACAGAGACAAAGATTTCAAAACTTTACAGAAATATCAGTTAGGAAGAAAAAAAAACTTGGCCCAAACACATTACAATTTCCGAATCTCCAGAAAATAATGCATTCCAGTTCCTGTTTACGGCCATTCCAGAGGTGTTGTTTCAACATGAAAATTGCTTACAGTGTAATGATCAAGCTGACGACCAGTGTAATTTCCTTTAATGGAAGCTCACATGCAAATATCAGTTTGCTGGCATGATGCCAAAGTTAAAAAACCAAGATATTGTCACAATACAGAAAACCTTGCCAAAAAGAGGTTCATTCAAATTACTCTATAAAATCCAAAAATAAATAAGTCAATTAGATTAATTCTGATTCTATCTCTTATCCTCTTTATGATTTTTATTATATGCAGGCAGGCAGTCTTCCCATGCTGCATACTTTGTACCTATTTCATATCTTGCAGCTGAAATTCCTTAAAATTTCAATGTGCAAGATTCATCCTTTAATATATTGTGCTGCATGTCCAATTACCCTTTCAAAGTGTGGTGAATGCATTTACTTTACTGAGGCCAACACAACAAGTGAAGTCAGAAATTTCTATCGTCAGAGTTGAGAGTTTCTGATACCACATGACACCAGAAATCAACCAACTCAAGACTGATATATTTATGCTGTAAGCAGGGCAACATTGCTGAAACAAGCACAGTAGCTTTCGCATTTTTTTTTTTAAAGTTTTGCAGACAGCACCCGCTTGATTCTGACTGGACAAAAGGTGCAACCAACTTAATCCTTGCCCATTTCATCCAACATGATCAACTTTGTCTATTTCGACCATTTTTGTGCATTTCAAAGAGTTCATGTCGTGAAAGTCTTTCCACAGATGGCTTAAATGATACAGAAGTTTTTTTTTTAAAGTCTAGGATATATATGCTTGTCATCTGCTGAGAGAGATAAACAGCCAGGAAAGGAGAGAAAGAATGAAGTGCGTTGAGGGGCACTGAGTGACAATCAAGTGTTATCCCTTCCAATGCTAGGTCCCTGTACATACCAACTGTCCTGATCATCACCGTTCTCGCTTTACTTTAGGATCTGTCTTTTCCATTTGATCCAGTGTAATCACTGAATGCAGAAACTACAGTTCTTTGTTGCAAGTCACACTCCGACAACAAATTTGTCAGCGACCATCCACATTCATGTGGTGAGAATTAGATTAGGAGTTGGAATACTATTACTACTGAAAAAAAGCCCATGAATGATGAAAAGTTAACGTACACCTTTCCCTCGCAATAAAGGGAATAAATATTTCTGAATCTGTTCGCTATTGAATAACGCTGAAATAGAGAAGCCCACAGTCAAATGATTAGAGCTGTCACCAGTTGAGCTGACAGTTGTGAATTCTATCTCTCATGAGATTTTTACGTGTGTGTGCTTGAAAACCTCTCTGTACACCCTGCACTAAATGGGTACCTGAATCAGTTCAGGTTGAAAAAATGGTAGAAGGACTGAGATGCATTCCCCCTCCCCCTTTCTTCATGCCATGCCCCGGACGTAGTTGAAATAATGCTGAATCTGCCTCCTCTGACGATGTATTGTTGGTGGCATGCATGCCTTTGGCTGTTTTCAGTGAAACTCAAAAGTCATCAAATAAAGCTGAACAGATATATGTGATTACAAAGATATTCATTTTTGTTCAACTATTTTTAAGGATTGAAAACCTGAAGAAAACAAGTACAAAAACTGCACTTGCACACTGATCACAGCATGTACAAAATATCCGTTTTCACCCTTTAAAATTTCCTGATAGGGGTGAAAATAACTCCTATATATTGAAAATAAAGACTAAAGTAACCCTTTCAACATCAGCGAGATGGGAAATACAGGTACAGACACAGTTACTGGAATATACAGACCAACACTTAGATGCAGACACATATGTACTACCTAGTACAATCACTCAACATGTATCCACGTGCAAAATGACCTCATCGTGGAATATAACCATTATCTAACCTTTTCTTTCCTCAGTTTGTCGGCAGGTGTGTCAGTCCAGTCAGAGCGATCTTTATTGTCTGTCCCAGTTGCCTTGCTGAAGTGTCTGGCAGTGAGGCCCATGTTTTTCCCCATCTCTGGAGGCAGCTCAGTCATCCATTCCTCTCTCTTGCTAGGACCTGGCTCTGCTTCAGCCTGGAAATGGAAGAAATCCAAATATGAAGTTCTGCAGCACATGAGGCTAGTTAAATTGTTAAATAAGAAAGGAACAATGTATGACAGGTCCGAAATTCGCTAGTATTGAAAACAACTGGAGTTAAGACAAACTGTACATAACTAAACGATAACAACCCACTGGAAAGTGAAAAAGATGGAGCGTAAACCTGTGTGTGTGTGTGTGTGTGTGTGTGTGTGTGTGTGTGTGTGTGTAATCAGTGAGGCATTTGGATGTACAATGCTAAAAAGCGAAAACGACACAGTGCTGTCTGCTACACACCAAGACTAAGAGATGAGCATCTATTGATTGCATAACTCCCATTAGCCACAAACTTTGGCCAGAGCTTACTGACTGCTATGGTTTGCAAAAGTACAATAATATGGTACAGTACATGATGCAAAACATTAGGTTTCTCTTGAGTTAACAAGAGGTTAATATGGTACAGTATTTGCTACAAAACCCAAAGCTTCTCTTCATTCTGTGTTCCAAAACCAGTGACACGGATTTGGGCTAGCAAGTGGATCCTGCGGAGAGTTTGAAAATGAAAACTCATCATAAATACAATAAATGTGTTTATAATTACATAGTGGATACCTTCATTTCACCTTAAATCAGAATCAGGAATGAACAAAATGAAAAAAAAAAAAAAAAAAGATGCAAAGCATATAAAACGTACTCCAGTTTATCTGAATATGTGTGAGATATTCCATAAAGAGGAAAAACCGTTTTGGACAGTTACAGCCATTAGTAATGCCTATAATGGTAAACTATAGCATCGGGCATCATCCATGACCCATAATGAACATATCTACAAATTTTCAGAAAGATCGGCCACGTACTTTCTGAGATATTCCATAAAGAAGAAAAACAATTATGGGCTGTTACAGCCATTAATAATGGCTATAACAGTAAACTAAAACAATGAGCATCATCCATGACCCATAATGAACATAGCTATAAATTTGCAGAAAGATCAGCCTAGTACTTTCTGAGACATTCCATAAAGAAGAAAAACCGTTGTGGGCGGTTATAGCCGATAGTAACGGTTATAACCGTAAACTAAACATCGGGCATTATCCGTGACCCATAATGAACATACCTACAAATTTTCAGTGAGAAAGATTGGCCAAGTACTTTCTGAGATATTCCATAAAGAAAAAAAAACTGTTATGGGCCGTTATAGCTGTTAGTAACGGATATAAGGATAAAATAAAACAGTTTCACTGGCTCCCCTGGTACTTCAAAACAGACCTCTCTTTCCTACAAGTATGTCAGGAGTGGATTCACTGACTTTTGATACCTCAAAACCATTTGAATCTCTAGTGTACGGACGCATCTGTGGCTGAAAATCACTGCCTGAAAAAATTTTGCTGGCTGCTGTGGTAATGCAAACATAATTATGCACACCATTACTGACACACATCCCAAGTACTAACATTGAATAAAGCATTTTAACTCAAGTAGCCAAATCTCTGCAAACAGAGATTAAGGTTAAGCATGCATCATAACAATATTCAGATACTTTGAATAAATTAAAACAAGGATTTACTTGGTTACACATCCATCTTTCCCTTGCACAGTTGAATATGCATCTGTTCAAAATGTGTTACTATAAACTGTTCAACTGTGTTCATATTGTGTCGGCTGCAGGTCAATGACTCGCCCAACTCCCAGGATCGCAAGTAGTATTTTTTTTCACACAGCATGTATAATGAAGCAATTTTACTATGTCTTGGCCTGCCAACAATTTTGCTGCCTTCTTGAAGTTCTTCTTCATCCAGTTAAATGCCATAAAACATATATACTGTTCAGCACTTTCATTTTATCTGATACTTGATTTTCTTCTTGTTTTTCAACTTGAGGGCAAGAGTCTACATAATTTAATCCAATGCTTGATCTTTTCTCTGTTCAGTTTCAGGATAACAAATGAAACAGAACTGCACAATCACTTGAGCATTTTTTTCTTTTTTTTTTTAGTGTATGTGTGTGTGTTGTAAACATATTCTACACTTGGAAAGTTTACAAAAACAAAAGTGTATACAATTCTGGTGACCGTGTCTTCTTCTATTGTGATCACTATATGTAGCTGATATTAAAAAAAAATTTGCAAATTCTTTGCGTTGTGACCGTGTGACACTGAAAGCCACAACTTGTGATCTCTGTTAAAGCTTGATCACAGAGATGGTTGCCACAAAAAATAGTCCTCCGGCAACATTTCTTCTTGCAGAGTGGTGTCTGACCCATCAACAAAAAGCCAGTTTTCCGGCATCAGGGTCCATACTGATTTCTAAACTGCAAATTCTCTGAATTTTTCCTTAATGTCCGATGGAATTTTCTTTTCTGCACTCTCCATTTTCTACAAATATTCCTGTCATTATAGTTTTAACAGAAATGAGCTGCTCTAAACAACACAGTGTTAAATCCATAGGATGCTCATTAAATACACAAAACCCACTATAAAAGAAATCAATTTGTCCTGCTCATTTGCTGCCACTCAGCATGGCTCTGAACTGCATGTATTCCCATGTTTCACAACTTCAAGGTTTTCAGCAAAATCCACATTCAAAAGAAATTCTGTCTCAGTGTCTGATAATACATCTTCCAGCCACATTCAAAATGACTTGTCTTCCTTCTTAAGTCATAGACTATCATAGTCAAAGTTGTTTGCTTCCAACCATGTGATATCAAATCTAAAGCTGGATTTAATGCTTTTGAATACTGGATTTCACCTTAGCCTGAAGAATTGTTTACAGTCCCTCTGCAAACAAGTAAGTACAATGAAACAAGAGCAATCTTTATATTCATTCAGGGGCCACATGTCTGTGTGATGAAAAAGAAATTTCTTCTTTTGGGTGCAGCCAGTGGCAAAAAAAAACAGAAAACAAAACAAAAAAAAAACTTGCAACAAATAAGCGAATTCCACAACTTTTCTTGTCTCCCTACGGAGTCTTTTTTTTTTTTTTTTTTTTCTGTTTAGTGACTTTCACTGACTGGACAATGTTTTTAAAAATACCTAGACTTTCCTATTTTTTGATGACCAGTATGTGTCTTAAGGCAAATAGTTTAAGCCAGTATGTATGTTAACCTTCACTGTCCTGTATTTCGTGGGAAAGAAGTCGCCTAGACCACTAAGTTTATTTGGAATTTGTTGCCCAAATTGGAGTACTGACTTTAAAAAAATTATAAAAAAAATATAGTAAAGGATAGAAAGACTTCAGAATTTCAGCAAAAATCTACGTAAGATACGATAAGATAATGTTGCTTGTACCCAACCAACCACAAAGGGCCACATCAGGGCTTAACTACGTTAAAATCAACTTACAAGTCAATCATTCACACAATTCTTTAAAATACATTGAAAAACCCATCCAAAAGTTTGTTAAAAATCTTTCCACTGTAAAATCTCAGATCCAATGAAAAATGTTAATCTCTTTCAAGAACTCAAAGTTTGAATCAGGCAGAACGTCTCTGAACAAGGTTTTCATGGAATCTGCTGTAGAACGTGTGTCTCACATCATGCAAGTCCCAACACTCTAAAAGAACATGTTTCAATGTGAGTGGCACATGACACAGAATGCACCATGGAGCTTCTTCACTGTTTAAAAGGTATGAATAGGTAAAATACGAATGCTGAACTTTGCTTTGCACTTGTTATTTTAGGGGGATGTGAAAATATTTTAAATTTTATGGCTCAACTAAGTTGAAAACTACAACCACCACCACCATCATCACCAAGGACAGGTCTCCCCACACTTGCACACAAAATTATCTAAAACTGGTTTTTACTGTACACAACCGAAGAAGACATTTTATACAACCAATGAAAAAAGATTACCTTCACAGTCAGATGCTCTTTCATTCTTCGAGAGCGCCGTTCAAACTCTTCAGCTGCCTGCACCACCTCATCTCCATGACTCATCTCGGACATCATGGGGCCAATCACTGACATGTCTTCACTCGTGCTGGCTTCTTCTGTCTGCGTTGACCCTGACCCTACTGACACCATGGTGGGTGAGCTGTCATCCTTGGCTTCACTTTGCTGTGGAGAGTTGGAAGACTCCTGTCTGAGGAATCCTGGCGGTAGTGCTGGCCTATGGGCATACTAGGTCCTCGTGGCTGAGCAGCTGCCACCAAACGTATACATGAATGCACTAGAAATTTTTTTCCCCCGTCTCTCAAAAACAAAAGCAAACTTTAAATGGATCCTTCCGTTCCTTTTAAAATTTGAATAATACAGAAACTCATCTTAGACTTACAAGTAGACGACGTATAAAGTATGCATCATTGGCTGGTGTGTTTTTTTCTTCAGAAGTGTTTCCCTTTTACTCGTAGATTACTTCTTTTCTTTTAAACCTGCAACAGTTATTTTTTTTAATTCTTTTCTTTTTGGATGTTTTACTCAATAAGTTACTTCTTTTAAAATTGCGTGACTGGTAATTTTTTCCATGCTGGATGACTTTCTCTTGCAAACACCTGCAACTTAATATCAATTGAAATGCAAGGCCTCGTCACTGCAGACATCCTTACTTACCGCAATTTAATGAACAGAAGAATATATGTATATACTATATGTGAAAAATCTCTTTTAGCAAAAGATACACAGTAGATATCACTCTTGTTTCATGTAATAACAAACAATAACAAATCCAGTATTTTCACTGTAACCTGACATAACACAACCTAACAGTAATGGCAGAGATGCATCATCTGCAGAGAAGTCAGATCAAGCAAACCTGATTAATTTCCCTGTACAGTTCTAATCTTCTATCCCGCAAGAGTATTATTAATAAAAATAAACTGGACTTTTTTTTTTTTTAGAATAACAAAGCACATGTATGCATAATATTTATTGTAGTTCTACATTTGATTTCTTCTTTGTTCGTGTTTTTTTTTTTTTTTTTTAAACTCTTTTTTTTCCTTTCCATGTCATTAGAGCTCCCCCATTTGCAGAAACATTTAGAATCAGTACTGAATGTCTGAACAGACTTTATTCAAGTTGATTAACTCAGCAATCAATATTTGATTATCATGAAAAGGCATAGTGCATTGCTTGTTAAGCATTACTTTTTCGGTTCCTCTGCCATTCACATTTAAATGTTTATGGCATATGCTAAATATTCATTTCATAAACAGTTGGACATATAAGATTGTACACAAAATGCCCCTTGTCTCAGGGTTATCAGGTGTTCATGTTTACTATTGTTATTATACTATTTGATGCTTTACAGTAAGGTATAAAGTTTACACTTCAAAGAACACTTAAATTACATTTTGTCCAAGGTATCTCAGTTTGCAATGCTTTCACAACTGTTGAGCAGCTGCAGCAATTTCAGGATATCATTATGATTAACATAACATTGTGTTCATAAACTTGTTTCAATTTTACTGCAGTGATCATATGATATATGGAACAGTTGACATTTTCATATCAATGATATAATCATAAATCTTAACTATGACTACAACTAGAATCCATCTTTTCCATCCTAAATTGAACTACAATGGAGCAAGACAATTGTAAGAAAAGCACTTAGAACTGTGAATCATAAGTCTGATCCGTGTTTACAAATTTTTTTTTTTTTCTTTTCTTTTCTTTCTTTTTTTTTTTATTTATTTATGAGAACACACAGATCTGTTCATTATGAAACAACAACAATAAGTATTAACAAAATAATGTACATCATCATAAAAATTCTGAAGGCCTTGGAAGAAACTCCATAGTTTTCCTTACAAGTTAATTTAATAACATCTTCCCAAATTCAAGGACTAAATTTTAGTATTTAGCAAATCATACTGGAGTAGTAAAATATTTAGGGGAATGATATTGTGTCATACGCAACGTGTTGAATATACTTTCCGAAATTATGGCAGTTTGTCTCTTAATTGCTAAATCAACAAATTTGAACAGGTGATGCAAAAATTTATACACAGAATGAGAAGCCCATTACAGGGACAACAAAAAGGTTTTGTTTGCCGATTTCTTTATCCCCCCCCCCCCCCTCCCCCCCCCCCCCCTTCAGTTTCAAAATCAACAGTCACAAACTCCCAACTTTCAGTTTCATAGTAACTGCCCCCTTTTTTTTTTCATTCAATGAAAACTACATGTCATTTTGATTTCAAACGGCAAAACAAATAATAGCAAGCTTCATGGGCTCATCTGATAACCATGATAACGACTGATCGAATACAATTTATTACTAAAACTAGATCTCCAAATTTTTTTTTCGCTTAGTAATTTACATGGCGCATGTCAGTCTGCTTTTCCTCAGGTCAGGTTCAGGTTCAGATTCAGGGGCAATGATTTATTTCATCATAGCCTCGTGGCTTTAAATGCCCCTTCTTAGTGTACACATTTATTGGTCAGTTCTATAGCCAGCCCAGTTTTTATTTTCGGCCATCAAAGTGGAACATGATATCAGTAATTGTTTTATACTTGTCGATACGATTTTCCTAATTCTCATTTCTGCAATATGCAAAAATGTTGTATTACACATTTCATTATTTCAAAATCAACAGAAAATCACAAATCCCTAATTTTAATTTCATAAACATTTCAGTAAATCACGGTCCTTTTACTTCTACTACTACACAACTACTACTACTACTACTTTTGTCAGAATTCTATGAAAAATTCTGATAATCTTGATTCTAGATAACAAACGTTAAAATTCATTGCAAGCCTCACTGGCTCGTCTAGATGATATTTACTATTAACTCTTGGTCATTTGTCTTGGCAGAACTTATTTCAATATTTGGCAAGTGTCAGTTTGCTATTCCTGGTTGTCATTTCTACAGCATACACAAAAGGGTTGTGTACATGTTCTGTATACGTTGACGACGATTTTAATGGGTCTGTGTTCACTAAAATCTTAAATCTTAAAAAAAAAAATAAAAATGATAATGAATCGAAAAATTATTATTATACGACCCTACGTCCACGAGCGTTTGAGCATCGAAAGAGTCGTGGACATTTTGTTTTATTTAGCATACAAATGAAGCATAATTACCTGGTGGAAGAGCTGGCCCATACTGTTCACTTTCTGCCATACTGTCTTGAGAATTAAACAGCAAGCACTAATGATCTTATCTACACAATAGACAGAGACGTAAACCATCAACAACACAGATCCTCACAGATTGCCGCCATGTTAAAAAATCAACTCCAACACATTGGTAAATAATAAATCTGTAAGACCATTGGTCAACTCTATCTGTGTTTAACCAATTGAAAGGACTGTGGGAACAGAATTGACCTACTTTCGATGGAGCTGATGTTCCGTTTCCGGCAACGTGCATTGCACAAAATTGTGTAGGGTACTATAGCTGACCACACGGCCTGTGTAAAAATGCCACCAAAAAACAAAGGAGGGGCGAAAGGAGGAGGTGGTGCAAAAGGTGGAGGTGGAAAAGGTGGTGGTAAAGGGAAAGGAGCAGAAGGTGGGGGGAGACACAGCATCAGGAAAATCAGCCAAAGGTGGAACTGCTGTGAAGGTGCGTGACTGACTGAACGAATCGCGTAAACGACGTCGAATGCGATCATCGATGATGGTTATTTAATAATGTCACAGTGATCCAGCCGTCCATCCCCCAGATAACTACTTGTACTTACGAGACCAATCCAGTCGAAATTTAATAATTAGTTTCCAACACAGTTGACGAGTTATCTTTCATGAAACATAGTATAGTACACAGTACAGTACAGTACAGTACAGTATAGTATCTAGTGTAGTAAAGTATAGTATAGTATTAAGAGCGATCGAGGCTCTACTTTTAATAGCCTATTCGTCTAACTCAAACTTTGATTTTTAGCATTGCGTGCAAGCTCAGTTTTTCAGAAGTTATTCTTGGCAAATAGGGTTATACAAACATAACCATTAACATTTTACGAAGCATGAATTGGGGTGGACATTTCGATTGAACAAACATGCACGCGCTCGAGCAAACTCAATGGCCACGCACACAGACGGACATACAGCAACATACATACACACACACACACACACACACACACACACACACACACACACACACACACACACACTTGTGCATTCACAACTGACTTAAGATGATCAGGAAGTATCTTTTAGCACTCTACTGCATTAAAAAATTAAAAACAGAAAAATGCTGCAACATGGGTAAGCATTATTCTGTTGTTTTTTTTTTAACTTTTGGCATACTTATGGCCTTAAATCACATTGTAAATATCCCACTGTAGTGAATATATGCAAATATTACTCTGTGTAGACTTGGAGTCTGTATTCATATCATAACGTGGTAACAGATCTTTGGGTGTAAAAAAAGGACTCCAGATCACGATTAAAATAATACATATAATGATAAATCTATGGACTTACTATAAAAGATGCTCGTGTTACTTTCTTTGGGTACTTTTTGATCGTATGTGTTATTGTGTGCTTTTTTTTTTTTTTTTTTTTTTTCGTTTTTGCTGTCCCATCTTCTGTGCCACCTCAGTAGCATTGCACCATCCCACTCATTCCAAACCTCCTCCCCCTCCCCCCCTTAGTCATAGCCCGACCCAGCCCAACACAGCCCAGCACAGGCTATCCACAGGAAGCATCAATGTCAAGTCGTCAAGAGGCAACCCACCAGAGGAGAAACTACAAGTACAATGCTGCAGTGCCACTGTGGTGGTGTTCAGTGGTGCCTGTTCTGATCTAGCACATGCAGGACACCACCTAATAAGTCCCCTACAGATGACAGTAATTGCTTAGTTGAGGAGCTGGTGTGAGTGAGCTCTCTTACAGAGGGCGCCACCATGTCCATCCAGTGACAGCCCTGATGAACTTGCCAAGACCCAGATGGAATCAAACCAAGGCTATAGATGTGTAGAGGTCATTGAAACTGAGGTCACCATGAGAGCTGACCATGAAGGGCCACAGAATTTAGAATAATTTTTTGTAAGTAGGTACATCAAGTGTGTAGAAGGCTAGCAAACAACTTAGATGGCTGAGTCCAACTCAGTTCAAAGACCTGCATGAATGTTACACTGACAAAGCATTCTGAGATTGTGTTGATGAATCATGTCAGATTCAATGCGGTTACTGTGTAAAACTTTGGAATGTTACTTATCCTAAATCCCTTATGAGTAATTTACCCATCTTGCATTCTAGACATATTACAAGCTTAATGTACAGATTTCGTAAGATGCCTCGCAAACAAGATTTTCCCAAAAAAAATTTAAAAGGCTCTGAAATTTTGACTTCATTGCATAAATTTATAAATACCTCAGTGAGCTTGAAAATCCTAGAAAATTTGGAAGGTGCGGTGTATGATTCGGTGACAAAATTACAAAAATGTAGAGAATAATTCAATTTTATTTGTAACTGCCAACATTATCCGCTTCCCACCAGCCGCTGTGGCGAAGTGGTTAGCGTCGCGGACTCCCGGCTGGGAGGTCGTGGGTTCGAATCCCATCAGAAGTCATGTGGGTTTTTTCTGCCCCGACCAGCTCCTACCCAGAGTTGAGTTTGCTGCGGACTCAGTTGGGAAGACTGGGACCACACAGTCGAGTTTCATCCACTTAATGGATGCGTTTCTGAGAGTGTTGCTCAAATTTTGCTGACCAACACTGCAGGTGTCTGTATCTCTCGGGCCTGTTGATGCCGGGATATATTATGAAAGGAAGCGTAGAGTACAGCCCTGTCATGTAGTCTCAGACCGAAATGGAAATCCGTAGCATCATCATAATCATCCTCATTCTCATCGATCAGCATTTAAAAAAAAAAAAAAAAAAACATTGTCCGCTTCCCTGTCAACATCTGCTAACTGAATTCAGCTAAAAAGACTGTCTGAAGTAAGGAAAGTACGATAAAGGCTTATGGTTTGTACATTATTAAGTTCTGTGTCAAGGTTATATG
>JADBJO010007653.1:42500-50000 GCA_016801955.1 Conus betulinus | reverse complement strand
ACACATAAGCATATGCACACATACACACACACACACACACACACACACACACACACACACACACACACACATGTGTATAATGCTGTCTCTGCTCAGAAAGCCATCTTAGTGACAGTCTGAAGCTGAAAGAATCACCATAGTGTGACAAGCATAACATTAGATTTTATTTTTTCAGTCAGATGTCGCCACAATTTTGATTCTTTTAAGTTCAGTGGAACTTGATCTTCTCTCCACTCCCATTGACTTTGGATGCATTTTTCACATTTAATTAGAAGTGTGAACCGAAAATGTGTGTGTGTGTGTGTGTGTGTGTGTGTGTGTGTGTGTGTGTGTGTGTGTGTGTGTGTGTGTGTGAGGTTTGGTTTCATCCCAGTTGTTTCTGTATGTTATCATATTGTTGAATGTGAGGCAAATGGGTAATTTTATTTTTTAGATTGAAGATCCATTGTGTGTAAAGTTCATAGCATAGTATGTCAGTAATCTGCAGCTGTCTTCCAGCTTGCAAAAGTTATGTAGGATATTTTTTGTTGATCCATTATTTCTGTGAAAATATTGTCGGCTCTGTGTCAGACCCTCCTCATGGAAAGCCCATCATGAGCAAACACAGCTGGGGTTCATGTTGATTTAACTTTTTCTTTTTTTTTCTTAAGACATGATTAACAGATCAGCTCTTCCTTTTTTTTTCCTTTCTGGTGTACCCCATACAGCCTCAGTTTGTGTGTGTGTGTGTGTGTGTGTTGCTGTCCCATCTTCTGTGCCACCTCCATGGCATTGTACCCATGCCGCTCATTTCGAGCCCCCGTCCACAGCCCCATCGGGCCTGGCCCGCTGCAGCCCTAGCACTGACAATCCACAGGGACCAGCGAATGTCAAGTCATCAAGAGGCAGTTCACTGGAGGCGACACACACTGCTGCTGAGTCACTTCGATGGTGTTCAGTTGTGCCTGTTCTGATCAACATATGCAGGACATCACCCACTAAGCCTCCTGTTAATGACAATAATTACTTAGTTGCGGAGCCAGTGTGTGAGAGCTGTCCCTGTAGAGGGCTCCACCATGGCCTCAGTTGTGTTACTCTCCCATCGTTCATTTTGCCTACTCCATACACAGCCACTCAGGATTTTTCTGTCTCAGCATAAGACCTAGCAGCCTGTTGGAGAGCTATCAGTGATAGGTCATCATGAGGCCACTCACCAGAGGAGACACTGTTGTCTAGGCACATGGGTTGTGTTCAGAACAGATGTGTCTGTTCTGAGATCCAACATATGCAGGACACATGTTGATAACAACCACTGCTTAGTCATGGAGCCAGTATAATTGTGCACACCTTCCATGCCCCACCTCTCAAGGGCACCACCACACTGTTCCCACGTAATACTTGCTAATGACTTTGACAGAAACTCGTCAGGGGGATAAACATGAAGAGGATGTGGAAACAGAGGTCACCATGTGGGTAGAGCAGGAAGGATCACATTAATTGACAGCTGTTTTTTTTTGAGATGATCAGTGATGACGCTATTGAGTTCCACACTGGTCTGAGACTACTAGGACAGAACCGTCCAAGACTACTATAACAGAGCTGCCCAAGACTACTATAACAGAGCTGCCCAAGACTACTATGACAGAGCTGCCCAAGACTACTACAACAGAGCTGCCCAAGACTACTATGACAGAGCTGCTGCCAAGACTACTATAACAGAGCTGCCCAAGACAACTATGACAGAGCTGCCCAAGACTACTATGACAGAGCTGTCCAAGACTACTATAACACAGCTGCCCAACACTACTATAACACAGCTGCCCAAGACTACTATAACAGAGTTGTCCAAGACTACTATGACAGAGCTGCCCAAGACTACTATGACAGAGCTGCCCAAGACTACTATGACAGAGCTGCCCAAGACTACTATGACAGAGCTGCCCAAGACTACTATGACAGAGCTGCCCAAGACTACTATGACAGAGCTGCCTAAGACTACTATGAAAGCTGCCCAAAGACTACTATGACAGAGCTGCCCAAGACTACTATGACTATGACAGAGCTGCCCACCAAGCTTCCTTTGGTAATATATCCTGGAGTCCTCCAAGCCCAAGTGATCGACATCTGAGGTTCTGGCTAGAAGCAAGGTGTCGGTGACACCTTCATTTTAGTTTTTTTTTGTAGTGAATGAAACTCAGCTGTGTAGTCCTAGTCTTTCCATTTTGACCTGTAACACACTGGAGTCTGCCTGTGAGAAAGGTGGGTGGGGAACCCCCACTGTAGGGACCCAAGCCCATGACCTCCAATCCAGCTGCCTGTGAATTGATGGCCGAGTTGATCATAGTTTAGCTATCTTCCCTTTGTCGGTACTTTTTATTATAGTTTGTAAGCTCTGGCTCTATGGATGTCCAAAGACAGATTTGAAAACAGAATTGTCACAAATGTAGATGTTTAAGTAGGAACGGGTAAAATTCAATCCACCACTCTCTCTCTCTCTGTCTCTTTGCTTGTTTGTCAGTTCAGTCTCACCCTCTCTCTTCCTTCCTCTCTGCTTGTTTTTCTGCCTTCTCTCTCTCTTTCTCTTTCTCTTTCTTTCTCTCTCTGTATCTGTTCTGTGACTATATCTGTTTACTTGGAGCCCCATGTATATTTTATTTATGTAACATCATATTTTGAAGGTGAAAATGTTACAGAATTTATGTGCTCAGTCATTGCACAGAGACACAGTGAACTTGATTTAGCAGCAGTGTCTCTTCTGCTGGGCTGATCTGTGACTGACAGCTTCCTGGATGTGGTTGTGTTTAAGATAGAATGAACAGTGCTGGAATGATGCAGTTCAGAGAGCAGAGATTGTACACTGACCAAAAAAAAAAAAAAAAAAAAAACTCATTTGAAAAAGTTTGTGTGTGTGTGGGAAATACATCTGTGCTGTCACTCATGTTCAGCTACTAATGTTCCACTTACTGACTGATTCAGTTATCATCTTATTCGTCTGATCCTTTAAATTGTCAAATTTCTGTCTGTTTTTTTATGTTAAACACATTTGGCAAAGGATGAATTAATAAGCAAGCCAGTTTAAGACATGCAGTTAGAGTGAAGACAGACTGAAAAGATAAACGACAGGCAAAATACTTTCCCTCAAAATTTATTTGGCTTGTTGAAAGTGTTAGCATTATATTTCATTATTTTCTTTCCAATTTTTTGTTTTAGTGTTGGCCTGGTGATTTTATCACTTTTTCTTGTTTCCATGCAGTGCTTTGTTGAACCCTAGTTAATGCTGTTGTTGCTAACAGTGAATGAATAAAAGTTGCACATGTGTTTTAACTGGTAATGTGATTGACCGTGTTTTGTTGTGGACATGTTGCTCATGGTATTTTGAAAGAGACTAGAAACTACAATATCAAAATTGTAAGATTTATAAATGTGGCAAAAAGTTGGCAGATTAGCTTATAGTTCATTTCGTAGAACATCAGACTTGTGAGCCTGGGGTTGCAAGTTTGAATCTCCACTGAGCTGTTTCAGTACAGGGGGATTTTTCCCCTGGAGTTAACATTATTTCAGACTCCATTTTCTTTAAAAAAAAAAAATTCAAATGAGACATAGAAACCGAGGTTCTGGGTGTGAACACATGCATAAGTTTTTGTGCACATGTAAAATTCCATCACTAACTTTCAGAAGAGATGGATAACATGTTCCTATAGCATGTATCCTCCTTAAAAATCGGAGGAAGGAGCAACAGTTGGAGTGAATGATATGAGACTGAAAGATGCAGGAAATGAACGATTAGCGCCAGCAGGCAGCTGTTCAGTCAACTCCCTGCAGGTAAGCAGCCTGCTTTATATAAACGATAGTGTGGATTGTACAGCCCTTAGAGCTCTGCCTCTAACTGAGGAGGATGGGTGCTATTACATGTAAGTATGAAATATCAATCATACACACTCTCACACACGTACACGTGACACCTGCACTTGGCAAGTTCTTCACACACAAACGCCCACCTACCTGCACACACCATACATTTGTTTATGCATGCTATCAAGCCCACACACTGGTGTGCATGCTCGCACTTGCACACACACACACACACACACGCACATACATGAAGATGCACTGACAAATACATGCATCTAACCACAAGCTGGAATGTGGTGGTTATTTGACAGTGTGTATGCTGAGCTTGTGAGGAGCCATTTTTGTTTACCTCGCACATTCACTGTGCAGCTAGGTTAAGCAATGCTTGCTGGTAAACAGCTAAATAGACAGAGTTCTGTGTATGTTGAATCAGCACCTAAACTGCAGTCTACATTTCCTTAAAATGAGCCCAGTATCACTTGCAGGTCTTCCCGGCCAGCGCCATCATGGATATTTGGTCCAGGAAGGAGGCATCCCGGGAATGCAGCAACAACATTCTTCATAGCTGTGGCCTACAAATCATAACCTGGAACAGCTGTAACATCTGTTACAATTTTCACGTGGAAAATGATAATGTGTGGCAGTCCATTTCAGAGAATTTGATTGGTTGTTATCCTCACATCGTGTGAGTGGATGTTGGGGCAGCCATTTTTGTCTTGCTGGGAGTTTCAGTAGATTCCATCTTGAGACGTTGAGTCCATGTTTTGCCGATGTCATCTGATCGTTGAACCCTTAGTTCTACAGCCAGGGTCTACTCCAGCACATGCTGCCATAATGCTGCTCCTGTTAGTTTTAGAGTCAATCTTTGTGTTTCTTCCTACTGCAAGTGCAAGGGTTTGTAGCTGTCTGGGGCTCAGTGGTGGGGCAGATCTCAGATGCTGTCATCTTCATTCTGCACCAATGTCTGGGAGATCGTTGACTGCTGTGGGCATCTCCAGTGTCCTCCAGTGTGCCATTTAGCTTAATACCTTACTTGTTACTTCCCTCGCTTGATACTCACCCGTTCGATCCTCCATACGTCACAGCAGAAAGATGCTATTGTGTGGTGTTTACACGTCAGTAGCTGATCTAGTAGTTAGCCTTACTCTTAAAATGGATAGGCCAGTGTCTGGTGTTGCATGTCAGCAGCTGATTAAGTGATTATCGTCACTGTGCCAATACATAGGCTATTGTGTGGTGTTGCATGTCAGCCATTGATTTAATGATTAGTGTTATTAATGATACAGATAGGCATTGTCTGGTGTTACTGTACAAATAGATAGCCATTGTGTGGTGTTGCATGTAAGCCATTGATTTAATAATTAGTGTTATTAATGATACAGATAGGCGCTGTCTGGTCTTAAATGTTAACTGTTGATTGAGTTATTGGCATTAATGTAGAACAGATAGGCCTCTGACCTGTATTTGATGTCAGCTGTTGACCAAGTTATTAGCATCAATGTGGTAACAAAAAGACCATTGACCAGTGCTATATTTCGACTGTTAATTGAGTCATTTACATCAGTGTGGGTACAAAAAGGCCATCATCTTGTGTTATATGTCAACTATTGATTGAGTTAGTATCCATGTAGAAACGGACAGGTGATTGTCTGGTGTTATATGTCAACTGTTGATCGAGTTATTAGCATAAGTGTAGAGACAGGCCATTGTCTGGTGGTATATGTCAACTCTTGATTGAGTTATGAGCTTCAGCATAGAAACAAATGGGTCATTGTTTGGTGTTACATATCAACTGTTGAGTTATGAGCTCCAATGTATAAACGTAAGGGTCATTATCTGGTTTTACAGATCAACTGTTGATTGAGCTAAGAGCTTCAATGTAGAAACGAATGGGTCAAAGTCTGGTTTTACAGATCGACAGTTGTTTGAATTATTAGCATCACTGTAGAAACACGTGAGTCATTGCCTGACGTTACCTATTGCTGATTGATCTATTAGCATCAATGTAGAAATAGATAGGTCATTCTCAGGTGTTATGTGTCAGCTGTTGATTGAGCTATTAGCATCACTGTAGAAACACGTGAGTCATTGCATGGTGTTACCTGTCAACTGTTGAATGAGCTATTAGCATCAATGTAGAAATAGATAGGTCATTCTCTGGTATTATGTGTCTGCTGTTGATTGAGCTATTAGCATCAATGTAGAAATAGATAGGTCGTTGTCTGGTGTTATGTGTCAGCTGTTGATTGATTTATTGGCATCAATGTAGAAACAAACGGATCACTATTGGAAGTTACATGTCAACTGCCGATTGATTGAGTTACTGGCACTAAAGTAGAAACAGATCGTTGTCATGTGCTACATGTCATCTTTTAATTGAGTTTTAGCATTCATGTGGAAACAAATTGGTCGGTGTCTGGTTTTACATGCCAGCTGTTTCACTTTCTTATTAGCATCGGAGCAGGAAACGCTCGTTCATGTCGATGGAAATATTAGGAGCGATAAAAACTGAGAGTCAAACAATCAGTGGTTTGGATTCCAGATTTTAAAGCCGTCATCAATATCAGTGGATGATCAGAAGCATAATTATTCATTACAACACAGTACCGCTAAACTAGCCTGCTACTTAGTGCTAGTTATCAAGGGTACATTCACACAGACAATGTAATTCTAGGTCACCAAGAGCTGACCTAGAGGGAGATCGAGGCATGAGAGTAGTGGACACCCAGAACGGGCCCCTATATGTCTATTCCCGTTTCGCCTAACTCTGATGGTGCAGCGGCCTCCTTCTATGGCTTCCCATCTCACTACTTAATCAATTAACATACATAACATTAATTATGCTGATCTGCACATAAAACCGTAATACAGATCAGCCCACCGCAGATAGTCCACATCAGTTCAAAAGACATACATGTGGACAGCGTACAGTGGCATATCTCACCCAACAGCCTCCATTTTTAAGACTACAGATCAAAGCAAAGTGCACAATACAATAATACACCTCTGCTAAGCCATTTTACATTAGACCGAAACACAGGCAAAAACTGCAGTAAGGTAATCACCTCAGTGCCTTTATTTCACTTCATTACGGAAGGTGCTGAAGAGCGCATCTTTTTAGAATATTCATCAGCCCTTTGTACATTGTATCAGCACAAAGGAAACAAAGAAACGGTATAAAGTACATACTAGAACCCAAAGGACACAGTCGTATTAATATGGAACACACTATTGCAGCCAATTTATGGTGATATACCTTACTCCCACACATTTAATTCATATCAGTACACAGCCAACAAATACCCTAGTCAGGATGTGTAGCAGTGCACACCAAACAACACTCTTTCTATATATTATGAAGTAAACTAAAGAGCGCAATATGTGGTGATTTACAAAACCAACACGCATTCACTTTAAATACGCTTAGTACAAACTATACTTCCATTGTACTCCTGTGGATTCCATCCTGTGAAATCACTGGGAATGAGAAGGCTGACGCTTTGTCCAAGGCAGGCAGCAATATGGAGCAGTTCAGCCACTCGGTGACCTACAGAGAGGCCAAACCTATGATCCACAAGCAATATTAAAACCAGTGGAAGAGACGGCTGGGTGCAGACAGTAGTGCAGATCCAGTCCATAAGCTGTAGAGATACTAGCAAACAATCCTCT